>CM026204.1:10168495-10410995 GCA_014839995.1 Xenentodon cancila | reverse complement strand
TCGTGTAAATTCTGTGGATCAAAGTCTTCTGTTGAACTTTGAACAGATCAAGTTTTCCTTTATTTGAACATGTTGTCAGACATTCTTTGAAACAGAAAGTTGACAGCGGTCACCCCTATTTTGGCCAGTTTTTTTCTCTGTTATTGAGGCTACAGGCATTTTGATCAATAGGAGAGGCATCAATATGAAGTTAGGTTGATTAAAAACTGTCAGTACTGTTATAATGTGGTGAGGGAAGAGCAGCTAAAGCAAAAAAGCTCAAAGCAGTCCAGGGGCTGCCCAAAGAATGGGCCGACTACCACGACTGCATCTGATAAAGCTACAGCTGTGTTCTCTGGACACCAATTCCACATTATCAAAACAAAAGTTCATATGAAGTTCTTTTTGTTAACTAATGTTAAAATAGTACTTATGCTCACTTTAATGTTCGGTGAACTGCCCCTGTGATCCAAGCAGTATTCATTTATATGGTCCTTACGAATTTCCTGGCTCTTGTTCTGGCTTTCTGGCAGGATGTTGTTTTCTTTTTCACTTAGGACTGCTGACACTGCCTATGTTTGTTCTGAACTCAGTGGGCTGAAATACTGTTATGCTGGTGATGTGACACAGATGTTATATTGTAATAAAAGTGTCTCCCTCACCATCCTCTCGCTCTCTCAAAGATACACTGCTATCACTAACTAACCGGTCTATGTTTATCTATCTATCTATCTATCTATCTATCTATCTATCTATCTATCTATCTATCTATCTATCTATCTATCTATCTATCTATCTATCTATCTATCTATCTATCTATCTATCTATCTATCTATCTATCTATCTATCTATCTATCTATCTATCTATCTATCTATCTATCTATCTATCTATCTATCTATCTATCTATCTATCTATCTATCTATCTATCTATCTATCTATCTATCTATCTATCTATCTATCTATCTATCTATCTATCTATCTATCTATCTATCTATCTATCTATCCATCTATCTAATGTCAAGTTAGTACTTAAGCCTAATGAAAGCCAGGAAAGAGGTTTCTTTTAAAAGCATAGTATTGTGTTTGTAAACTTGTAAGGCTTGGCGTCAGTGCTGGATTACTCCCTCTCTCTCTCTGCCCGGCTTTCTGACGACCCAGGCAGACAAGGAAAAAGCAAGGGCCGTGGAATTGCCGTTCTTGTCAACAACCAATGACGTAATCCAGGACACGCTATTGTGAAACATCCTTTCTGCAGCCTGGATATTGAACTGTTAGCTGTAAGTTTCCGTCGTTATTATTTACCGAGAGAGTTCACCAGTGTTATTGTAGCGTCAGTTTACTTCCCACCGTCAGCTAGGACAGATTCTGCCTGTGCCTGGCATATTTCTAGTCGTCACTGGTGATATCAACACATCTCTCTCTCTCTCTCTCCCTCTGTCTCTCTCTCTCTCTCTCTCTCTCTCTCTCTCTCTCTCTCTCTCTCTCTCTCTCTCTCTCTCTGTCACATTTCCAACATTTCAAGAAAGCTGAAGAAACTCTGCAGGGCTGTTTTGAGGCTACAGACTGGGAGCCACATCAATGCCGCGATGCCACAACGGAAGAGTTTGAGCCTATGTCAACGCCTTTGGCAATCGATTTTGTGCCACAACTGACATCGACCCAGTGAAAGCCAAACCCACACCAAGCCAGCGAAGCTGGCACTCAATGTAAAGTTCTCCATAAGAGTCATCCTCTTCAGAGGTTAGTGACATTCAATCAGTGAGAGGCTCGCTCTCATTTTCATTGATTTTTATCAATGAGAAGCTCTCCAGATTTGATACTAGAAACGCACACATTGAATTACTTCATAAAGAATTCTGAAAGATGCATTAAACCCTGGAATTCAATCAACAACAAATGGCAAACCTCCCCAAAGGAAATAACTCTCTTCAGGACTCTGTTCCGTCATCTGAGCTTGCAACTGTTACAAAAGAAAACAAAGAAATAAAAGAAACTATTCTTGATTTGCAATTGCGTAACATGACACACAGACGACAACCCCAAACAGCTGATCAAAGATTTCATGATGAATCCGCTGAAAATTCCAAAGGACACAATTATAGACATCACGTTCACAGAGTTCATCACATAGGACGTAAAAAACAGGAAAACACACAACCACGTCCAATAGCAGCTAAATTCGAGCACTTCAAACAAAAACAGCTGGTACAACGCTAAGGAAAAAAACCTGAAAGGAACCGCCTACGGCCTGAAAGATCAATTCCAAATCAGGCAACAGTATATGAAACTAGAAAAGGCTGCATTTCCTTTGAGAATGCTGGGTTGAATGCTGATGAGCTGAACTTTACTGAAAAAAACTGCCAAACTGCTGAAAATGAAAGAAATTCCTACAGTCAGGTGAAAATTTGAAGAAAATGGCAAAATGTAGTTCAAACATTTGAAAACTCTGAAGATGATGGTAGAAAAGAGGAGTTGAAGACAGGAGAAGACACTTAAAAGAGGAATATTTGCTAAAGAGAAGAAAGTGAGCTTAAGACAGGAAGACTAGTTGAAAAGAGGAAAAGTGATTTTTTGAATCTTTGAACTTCCTGTAAAACCTGCTTTACTGGAAGATGTTCTTTAAACGTAACTTCAGTCCTCATAATGGGCCTTTGTGGAACAATAGAGTGATCTTAAATAGAGGAACATCTGTGTATGACTGGCTGGAAAGTATTAAAACATACAGTTTTACATCTGATGAACCGAGGCAACGTGCTGAATGGGAAGGAATTCAAATCAAATACAACATGAACTGTTCTAAAAACAATATAAACAATGTACCTACACCTTCATTAAAAGTTTAACATTAAATGGCCTAAATATTTTATAAGAAAAATATAACAACCATTTCTGAGGCAGTACATGGTCAACTTAATGTTTCTAGGCCTGACAAACTACAGCAAATCTAAAATTAGAGCTATCAGCACTACATCCTCAAATACATAAGGAAATTAATTTTAAAAGTATAAATTAAACATATCCCTCTAAAGTGGATAATGTATGCTATCATGATGATGTAATGATAATATTGAATCAACAAAACACTAGTTTTACAGATGTGTGGCAATTAACAGCCGGTGGCAACCGAAACATTAAAGGAAAATCCACATAGAATTTTACTTTTTCAAACACAAAAGATTTGATGTGATGCTGAAGAAAAGAGTAGAATTCTAAGTTAATAACATTAGAATTTTGAGTAAGTTTAATATAAACAAATGCAGTTTTACAAAATTCTTTTCCGCATTAAATGCTTTAAAAAATGAACTAGGATAATTTTTTTTATTTGCTTAAAATTAATTTAAAAAAAGGCTCAAGGTAAGAAGCATTATGATCTTATTACTAAATAATTTAATACAGTAGTAATATTGTATTTAATATAGTAGATTTTTAACTATTAATTTTAATTTAATTTAATTATTCCCTTTTACTCCTTATTCTGCATACATCTGGCTTGGAACTCTTATTTTTCACAGTTTATTTATTTGTTTGTTTATATCACACTCGGGTGACGTAATCTGGATTTTTTTCAGTACACAAAGACCCTGAAACTATCTACAGGGAGGTGATTCATATTTGCTGTGAGTATTATTTATTCTCTGCTGTTCTAGTTTCAAAGATAAAAAACAAACAAACAAAAACAAAGACTTCCTCTGTAGGAGTCGCGTTCACGTACGTGACCGCCCGTGAAAGAATCGCGCGAGAGTTCCGCGGACCAGCAGGAGGAAGAACGAGAACCGCCCTCTTCAGCAGGAAACGAGGAAAAGCAGTCTGGTGTCATGGCTGCTCTCGGTAATTCGGGGGCTGCGTCGAGCCCTCTGGTCATCCTGGGGCCGAAGACGAAGACTAAAAAGAAACACTTCGTGCAGCAGAAAGTGAAGGTGTTTCGAGCGAGTGATCCGGTTCTGAGTGTCGTCATGTGGGGTGTCAATCACTCGGTGAGTCGCGTCCGTCTGCCCCGTAGCTCCCGTGTTGTTAGCATCACAAGCAGCCCGTCAGCCGCTTCGTCCCGATTTCCTCTGACATGACGCCGTTAACGCCGAACACGGGCACTTTCCAATGGTTTTCTATCTACCAGTCTGAAACGTCTGTCTGGTGAGCTCTTTCAGAGTATTCAACGTATTCAAATGATGGAGGAACCAGCTCCTGGGTAGTGTTTAGGACGTAGACACCACCTTACCTTTTTAAATTTTTGTTTTATGTTTTAAAGTTTTCCTTTTTGAAAAAGCACTAAGTTCTAGCAAGCGAGGCTAAAAGCTCCTCAGCATGAAGGCTATAGCCGTGTAAATAACTCAAACCTGGTGAGTTGCACTGGGATTTAAGTGAAGTCGGTATTGGATATCTTAAGACCACATCAGTTTTACACCTGACAGTGCTGTATTATGTCAGTACTAGTGACATCTGTGTCACATGTCAGAGTCAGAGTCAAGTTTATTGTCAATTCTACCACATGTGAGACGCATACAGAGAATCGAAATTACGTTACTCTCAAACCCTCGGTGCTACACAATAAATACATTTTAAACACAAAGTGCAAGTTAAAAAGAGACAAAATGTTATGTAACGGGAAGTGACATGGTATTAAATTCAAGATGTATTTTCACCCAAGCATAAATGGTGAAATGAATGAATATAAATAATTAAATAGAACGTGAGATTCTTCCACAGAAAGATGAAGTTGTTTGTATTGACAGTAGGAAAAATTTGTAAAGTTACCTGAAAGTGCATTATCACCGATTATCACTGATGGGCGCTAGGCTCTGGTTCCAAAACATCTCAAAACTGTGAACTTCTGTCATGAAATACTAATCAATCAGTCTCGGAAGTCGAACCGGAAGTCATCATGAGGTAACGCAGAATTGACAAAGATCGACTCACTGGTGCCGGGAATTTTACTGTCCGGACTGTAAAGACTGTCCAGTGTTGTCTGCTTTTCACCTATGCATCTTTGTTGTTTATCACTTTTGGTGCTTTGTGCTCTATTTGGTCAATTTTGTGCTTTTTTTATCCTCCTCCCACATCAAGTACATTTTTAACTAATTTAGCTAGGTGTATTATAATCGTAGAGAGCTGTATGTTGTGAACTTTTAGTAAATCCATCTACAGTGTTTGAATGCCCAAAGTCCTTCATGGTGCATGCCGTGTAAGGAGCATGCTGCAGATGGGTACCTTTGTGTTGCCTTGCAAATTTGAATGGCTCACTGAATGACATTTTTACAGACCTTGCTTGGCATCATCAGAGAAAGTGAATAAGGAGAGGGATATTGTTGTTTTTTTTTTTTTTTTTTTTTTTTTTTTTTTTAATTAATCCAGTTCTTGATCTGGAAGCCATTTCAGACACACAAATGCTCTTTCTCAAACATGTATTTCTGCAGATCAATGATCTCAACCAGGTTCCTGTTCCTGTCATGTTGCTGCCTGATGACTTCAAAGCCAACACTAAAATCAAAGTCAACAACCACCTCTTTAACAAGTAAGATATGCAAATACACTTGTTTAATACAAACGTTTTTGAGAAATGCATCATATGAGAAACGTATCCAAACATTTGAACCCGGTTATGTAGGCCATGTTTACACTGCAGGCAAAAGTGACCCAGATCTTTTTTTTCTTTTCTTTTTTTTTCTTCCACATCAGATCTGAGTCACTTTTATATGTGGTCCTTAAACAGATGGATCTGATATTTTCTCAATGCAATCCCGATTCCTGATTCAGTGTGAACTGTCAGGTTGCATTTCGCCTATCTTTGACATCGCGGTTCTGATTAATGCTACAATTCTAAGTTGGCAGGATTATCATCATTATTATTATTATTATTATTGTTAATTATTTAAAACATTTTTTTAATGAGATCTACCTCGGTGAAGCCAGTCATGTCACGGTCTCCTCTCCTGGTTCCAATCCCTCATCCACACACGTCAGTTTACAGATACTGAAACCATCGCTCTACACATGGGAAATATTAAGGATTTAGTCTCCTTTTCCTCAGTCGTCATCTTATTATAATTATTTTATGAATTTCTGGGCCTCCACTGTAGAAAACCTGAAAAAGAAATCATACAGGCTCATTGCTGGTGCACACATTTACTTTTGTACACCTGTACTGTGTATGATGTCACTTTGTTTTACTTTGCTTGCAAGTCACTTCAATACAGAAGCCCAGTCACAATAAAATCTAATATAAGATGCATTTAAAATACCAATTTGAACAACTGCAAAAAAATAATTAAGACCATGGCAAAAGGAAAAAAAAAACTGAGCATTAAGACCTACAGTGTGAATATGCAGTCTATATTGGAGTGGACTGTCAAGTTTGACATTTTTAATTAGTTTGTAAAATTCAGTTAAAGGGATCAGTTCTTAGGTATATGTTAGCAAAGGAAAAACAAAACAAAAAAAAAACAAACTTTCTCACCTCCTCTCTATTGGCAGAGAAAATCTCCCAGGACATTTCAAGTTCAAAGAATACTGTCCTCAGGTTTTCCGCAATCTAAGGGAGCGATTTGGTATTGAGGATCTGGATTACCAGGTTTTTACTTTTCCTTTATCACAATTGCTTTTTATGACCTTTAGACTGACAAATCTAAAGGATCCCATACTAACTAAGCCGTGTCCTTTGGCCTTTTAATTCCAAGGTGTCAATGACCCGTAGTCCCCCAATGAGAAGCAGTGATAATCAGGGAGAAGGCCTGCTCCTCAACTCTTACGACCGTACGCTGGTTATCAAGCAGATCTCCAGCGAAGATGTTGCAGACATGCACAGCATCCTATCAGAGTATCACCAGGTAACATCTGGTTGCACCATGACCATTAGTGTTTTTCTTTACATCATCTCATTTCTTGAGACCAATGTTGTGGAAAAAAGTATCAAATACCTCTGTTTAAACCCGTTTTAACAGCTCAAGGTGACTGCAATACCTGAATAAGACTGAAATACTATAGTACTCTAAAATAAAGACTTGCCAATATGGCTTAAATTAGTAAATTATTTATTTATCTTTTGCATGCAAACGGTTCGAAACGTACATCTCAAGTTTCAATGCAGAAGTGACAGAGTCACTAGAACAGTTTTCCGGAACAGAACCGGTGCTCTTTAGACAAAATAACACGCAGTTCCCAAAACATGTTTGCAGCTGTGGAGGACACAGACTGCACAGACACAATACTGGTCTGACCTGAGTGGACTCAAAATGATCTGTTGTTACTGAAAATTCCCATCACAATTCCTCACTTTTTGTTTCTGTAATTAAAAATATTTCTGCATGCAACACCAATTGACATATAGAGATTCATGAATGTCACAATGAGTAATGAACAGCCAGTGAGTAATGTCAATAATCAATGGAATATGGTTCCACCTGCTAAACCACAACCTTGACTGAATTCTATTCTTTTTTCCCTCCTTTCCCCAACATCCTCCTCACCTTCCTCGTAATCTTTATTTGGATGAAGTTCTATAGCAATTCAAAAGGTTTTTCACAGTCTTTATACATGTAAACAATTTTATATAAGAGCAACACTACTTCAGCTAGTAGTCCTTTTTTATGGCTTTCAGCCACTTGCTACATTCAAATTGCAGTCAATGATGCATTTTCAAAAGGAAATGCACCCTTTTCTAGATTTTTCCAGGATTGGTTGAATGCTGAGTCAGCGTTTTGTTTGCCCCCCAGTGCCTGAAGGCGAGTTGAGGGATGAAAGACAAGTCTGGAGGCGATATCTGTGTAACATAACGTCAGACGTGTGGGCGTGTAGAATGACGTATTTTCCCTTCATCGCAGGATGAAATATGCTGTCAGTTGTATTACGGTGGATGAACATCGAGATGAGCGGGTTTTTTTTCTTCTTTGTTTTGCTTCGTGCAAAGACTCAGTTTGACATTTTTGAGGCCAGTTTAAACAATGGACCATCCTTTAAGGTTTGAGACGTATGCCGGTTTATGGCGTCCTCAGTTCTTAGGCCGAGTAGCTTGTCTGCCTCCTTGTCTTTTTCTGCTGCTGTTGGTACTCTCATCAGATGTTTCCTTATTTTTAATATTAACAATAAAAACCTCCCCTGGTGGGTTGTTCTCTGGTTACATGATCGATAAATCCCTCCCACGACCTGCCACCCTGTGTTGGTTCTGTTTGCATTAGACCTGACCCGTCGTACAGTGTACCCTCGAAGGCAAGTTATTCGTGGGTCCGGCTCGACACGCCCACGACTCGTCAGTCAATGTAAGGACAGGCAGCATGCTAGATCTGTACATTAAACGTGGGGTGTCCATCAGTGTCACAGGGGCTGTTGATTTAACACTAAGTCAGTTTTAAACCTATTGTGATTCTCTCTCGAATTCTTCTGCCATTTTTGCGATTACCTTGTTCCACATTTTTTTGGCTATTGCAGCCATTCAGATATCAAAACCTTCAGCTTGTTAAGGTTTTACTGCTATGACTTTTGGTCCTTAAAATCCTTAAACCTTTATGTTCCTGGATTTTCAAGGACCATTGCAATATAATGGGGAAAGCTTCAACTCTTTCACACTATCAGCTAAACACACCATTCAAACTTTCAACTAGTCAAACAA
This sequence comes from Xenentodon cancila, assembly GCA_014839995.1. Classification (NCBI taxonomy): domain Eukaryota; kingdom Metazoa; phylum Chordata; class Actinopteri; order Beloniformes; family Belonidae; genus Xenentodon; species Xenentodon cancila. The sequence continues at coordinate 10,402,416 of CM026204.1, read as the reverse complement.
CTTTAAACTTGTACCAGTTGATTTAGCTTTTTAAAATGTTTTATAGTTTGAAATATCACACTAAGTTTTATGAAAGATTCAGCATTTATAATGGATGTCCATTGTGGAGCCTTCAGACATCCTTGAAAAACTTTCTTTGAGAGCTCAATGCTTTAGTGAGGGATGACAACCAGAACCGAACTAGACAGAACCAGAACCACCCCAACCAGAACTTCCATGAACAGAACCAGAACTAAATCAGTCAGAACCAGAACTACCCTGAATTGAACATAAAGAAGGGCTATAAGGCCATCTATAATAATTGAGAGCAGATAAGTGAAAATGTTTTTAGTACTGGAACAATGTCTACAAAAACACTGGTGAATAAAAGGTTTTTTAAAAAAAACTTTAAAAAAAAGGAATCTCACTTATCTGGTCTGTGGAGGCCTTCAGGTTTCAGGGCTGACACCTTGTTGACCTGCTGCCTTCTCGGTTTTCACATTTTTATTTATTTATTGCAATTGTTAAAAAAGTAAACCTCATGAGTATTTTGAATTCTTTCTTCCACCTTTGGCCTCTGCTCAGTGAGTGACAAGTAATCATGAAACTAATCATGGAAGAAGGTGAAGGTCAGCCCACATGTGACTTATGTGTGGGTTAACATGAACATAGTGCTTTACTGCATAGGGAGATGGCCACATGTCGGCTTCATTGTCCCTCATCTTAAATCTGGCTTTGGGTGCTAATGCCACATTTAAAGCTGAGTCTGACTGCTAATTTCCCCGAAGGTGGAATACTGACTCCGTGTTTCATCAGAAGTGAATGAGGATGACAGAACAAACTCTGTTGTGTGATGGTTGGTGTATTAAGGCTAGTCAGATGTTCATTTTGGCACATCTGTGTTCATGTCAATAATAGAGTACATTTTTTAGCAACATACAAGTGAGATTCCATGCTTTTGCATCTACTTTATTTTTGTCTTGGTTTGTTTGAGTTATGCATATACTGTACATCAAAAAGTAGGTCTACTTCAGGGTAAACATGCCACTGAGGAAACCTTTGGATGCTTTGTGTCCTTAGTAGAATGTGTGCTTTGTGGACTGTCTGTTCCCCAGACCGCAGGGAGACGCTCCAGCAGATCAATGTGACCCTGAATGGAATAAGAAGGAAAATATGATGGATGGCTGGATGAACCTAGAGCGTTTGTATTGTAGTTTGTCATGAATAAGAGGCATACTGACTTTATATTGTTTAAAAAAAAAAAAAAAAAAAAAAAAAAGAAGAAAAAGAAAGTATAAAGACCCATGTTTAATTATGCCAGTTTACATTTGTCCAAATCAACTTGTAGTCCCATAGTGTGTGTTTGTTATCACTAGACTTGATGTGCTGATATCTGCCACATAAATTCATAATTATTTCCTTCCTGCAGCATATAGTAAAATGCCACGGCAGCACACTGCTGCCACAGTTCCTGGGTATGTACCGGGTCAGCGTCGACAGTGAGGAGACCTACCTGATTGTCATGAGAAACATGTTTAGCCACAGGCTGGTGGTACACAGGAAGTATGACCTAAAGGTGAGGAGGAACTGTTTCAACAAAGAGATAGTTTAGAAGTTAAAAAGTGCAGTTTAATTAAAAATGCCCTGCTTCTCATCCATGTTTCATCAAACTGATGCACGCTGATTAGATGTACAGACAAAAAGCAGATGTGACAGGGCATCATTAGTGTTATTTGAATTTGATTGTCAGCTGCAGAAAACAAGTTTTAAATTCCATCTTTTTACTGAAATTTACTATGGTTGTTTTTTTATTCTCCATTTCGAAATGGCTTTTTTTTCTTCTTAAAGCAAATTTTTAAGTGTACTGTGTTTTTTAATCTGACATTACTGAAAATGTAATTTTGTGCAGTCGGTATTTATTTATTCCATTTACTTTTTCAGAGCAGAGTTCAATGTTTTATTCACTGCCTCAGTCATAATAATGCGCTATTCCTTCTTGCAGGGCTCTTTAGTGGATCGTGAAGCAAGTGACAAAGAAAGGGTATAAGAAATGTCTTCAACCCATATTCTTTCATTCTTTTAATAACCATCTCCTTCTTATCCCTTTTGATCTGCTAAACATGTATGATTTATCCTAAAGGAAAAGGAGCTTCCCACCTTCAAGGACATGGACTTTAGGAACAACATGCAGAAAGTGTATGTAACTGAGGAACAAAGGGATAAGTTTATGGAGAAACTCAACAGAGATGTGGAGGTGAGGGTGGTGTCTGGAAGCATGAGATTCTGTCATTGATGCTCTTATCCACAACACAGCAGGAGCACCTGCATAATGCGAATGGCGTTTTTATTGCAAGATGATGGATATTAATAATTTAGCAGTAATGAGGGAGAGGGTTGGGATAATTCAACATTAATAAGAACTGAAGAACGAAATGCAAATGCTTACATAATTTGTGTAAATGTTTTTATTTTTTTATTTGGAGCTCTCGTGATGAGCATCAAAGCTTTTTGGACCGATAATGGGTCCAAGCAGCGAATATTGCTAAAATAAGATGGATTACGTTTTCATCTGCTAGAAAGAGAGAAAAAACCATCTCTCTTCCCCTTCCTCTTGTAAACACATTTATGTGTTGGCTCACAAATCAGCAAATTCAGGTGGGAGAACAAAAACGGATTCCTTGGAACTTTTTTTTAACTACTACCCAGCCTTCCCAGTCTGTTTTTGTTTTAAAAAAAATTAATATTAATAACAAATCCTTCTAACTTTGAAAAACTAAATGTAAAAAAAAAAACCAAAACAAGTTAGAATATAGTTGAAATAAACATAGGTAACTTGTGTGCCAAGGAAGGATTAGTACTCGGTAAAGGCCTTGGCACAACTTGACTATATACCTGTGAGCAACGATCATCGACATGTGTCGGGGGTCTTCATGTGGGAACCTCCTGTCGTTGGTCCCGCAACACTTCCAGAGGGGAATACAGTGATCTCTGGCATCCCAGAGTCATCCAGCTCTCGCTGCCACCCACCAACACTACAACCTTCATTACTTAACCTACGCAAAGGCTACCTAAGTCGGACCAGCACTGCCACCTTCAACAGACCCAGGCTCCGTTTATGCGAGGTCCAGTTAGAGACGGTGCCGATACTACGTTCCCTAACACGTAGCAGAATCAAACAAACGTACCAGCATGATTCCAGGCAAAGCGATGCAAATAGCCCACTGCCACTTCCTTAAATAAACTTCCTCTTGCTTGATTTCCTCCATCCCCCTCACACAAACACAATCTTCATAACCAAAGGAAGTGAAATTACCAATTCTAACTCCTATTTCTGTTTGGCCCCCCTGTTGACATCATTTCTCCTAATCCAAATCCAGACTACATTTAGCTGCCTCATCTGACATTTCTTTCAGTCTTCCCTCTGCCCATGGTCTCCCACTTACCCGTTACTCCAAACTCTCGCCACCCTTGGCCACATCAACCCCAGGAATAATCCAAACTGCAAACACCACGACTTCAGCTTTCTTGGGAGATCTGGCACGTGTGTTCTCTCCAATCCCTCAGTAACATCCTTCCTAAATTGCTCGACCTGTTCCTTATCACTCAGGTCCACAATTTACCACCTCCCTTAACTGTTTACTGACTTTTCTCTTGTTAAGATTTGTTCCTCATCCATTAAAAATTTCCTATCACTTAACTCTCCCCTACGTATTGAGATGCTCCTAGACTATCTAGGCTTAATCCTCATTCCAGCCCACCTGAGGTTCATACTTACCCTTCCCAGTAGCCTCTTTGTACATGGAACTGTGAAATCCTCCATATAAGCCCTTACTGGTGCGAGCTGTATCCCACTGTGCCATCTCTCCACATCTACGACCCATTTGGAATTTCCATTGCCGTTGTGAATGCCAATGGGGAAGTTATACATCCTGCCATAATACCCATTTCTAAGCTCTGCCAGCCTGCTGTGAAACCTGCCATATTTATACACAACCCAACGTCATGAATATATGCTTTCACGAAGTTATCAACTATTCCAGGCCCTCTAAAATAACCGAACACGCTCAAAATAAGGCTATGTGGTACTGAGCCAAATGCATTTGCAAGATCTAAAAATACCACATGCAAATTCCTTTTCTTAAGCTTCTGGAGTCTTTGGGATAATTTGCCATTTTTGACAACTTTTAAATTCACATATATAACACATTAGACCTAAAATAACACAAACATAAAATCAGAGTAGTAAAAACTTGTATTTTTTCTTTTGCTGTGAAAAGGACAAACATGTTTAGCAAACCATTTTTATAGCTACAAGACAGATGTTCTTCACAGTCCTGAAACCCAGTAAAACCTTGCACACCTCTTTTCTGCACTGCAGTATCTATTAAACCATTTCTTTCTATGTAACTCTAATCTATGTGTAACCACACTGAAGAAAATCTCCCCTCTGCGTTCAGAAGTAAAATGTACAAAATCATCCGGAACTGGCTGAGGTCCAAAGACTCCTTCTCTTTAGAACGGGGACACCTCCTGCCCTACGCCGTGCTCTTGGAATTGTTTCTCTTAAAAGACTTAAGGCTATTAGGTGCACTTTTATAGATCTGGTAGATAACTACATTCGGCCCTAGGGCCGGAAAAAAAACGTTGCATCCCAGACTACTCCCTGAACTTCCTTCCACTTAGGTGGCCTAACATCCATCTCAAGACCCATTTCTCCTAATGGTAGCATATAAGTTGGAACACCTATTTTCTTTCCTTCTCTAAATTAGAATAGGTTATTCTTAAATGTTCTTCCACCTCTAGTCTTTTTGCTGTAACCTTTTTCCTGGGTAAACAGTCCTTCAACAAACTTAAAAAGGGTCCCTGTAAAAAGCTGTTCTTTCCTTTTACTACTTACTGTCTCTTCCTTTTTTTCTAAGATGTTATGCTCTACGTATCCTTAGTCTCCCTCACTGTTCCTTTTTGTAAAACAGATTCACTTCCTCTTCTTCTGTAGCCCTTTTCAACAGCTTTAACTGTCTCCTTTCCTTGACCGACCTTTCTATTTCCTTTTGCCATCTAGGCTGACCTGACTGTATCCTCTCACACCTCTTTCTATCACACACCCCAAACCTATCTACACCATATGAGTAAATTACATCTCCCATATTTTCTAATATTTCTATTGCATTCCCTCTAAGCCTGCTTAAATTATTAACAAGTCTTTAAGTGTTTCCCGTTCCAGTAAAGATTATTATTGTTATTACCATAATTCCCGTATTATTGGACAGACTAAAATTGAGAGCCGCCATTTCTGAGAAATGTTACAGACTCTGCAGACCTTCGTCTTGAATCAATAACATCTTATGGCCTTGAACAGAAGTTTTTTTTTGTTTTTTTTTTTTTTTTTTCCTTTCCCTGGTTGCTTGCAAGCTGCAAAGATTGCCCCTGCAGTGCCCACTTCTGTCTGCCAAGATTACCCCTACTTTGAAAACACTAAAAGTAAAGCAAACTAATCTGAGGCCACAAAAAGTAATTTTTACAAAAGAATTTATCTACTACACCAACTTCTGTGAGATCTTGTACATGGTGGCGATAGAAGTTGCATATGTCGATATCTCATGAACCAGTTAAGACAACATTCTGAAATTTGCCTTACTTGTACAACATCAACTTTCTACTGTTGCTGGCAGTTGCTTGGAGCACGCATGGACCCAATGATTGCTGCTTTCGGCTATATTCATTATTATGATTTATTTTATTTTTTTTCAACTTCTGAAGCAAAAGTGGTTGTGCACAAAAAACTGTAAAACATACAAATTCCATATTTGATTTGTCAATCCGTTTGTGTTGCATGAAAATTAAATTTGTTGATAGGCCCCAAACGTTTTCTTTTGCCAGTATGCTATGAACGAATTTTAAATTAACAAAGCTGGCAATCAGTTCAACATTCCTTATAAGCACACACAGAATATTTTGGAATATCATCCAGTAGGGGTGCTACAACAAGAAAATGCCATTATCAAGTGAACCAATTGAGCTACAAATCTGAAATCTGTTGTATGAGGCTTCAATAGTATAATAATGATATAATTGATCATATAATTAAATTATCATATAATTTTTATGTTCTTACGTTTGCAAAAGTTATAAACCAGTCGGATACCTAATTTGGTATATCGTTCTAGACCACTGCAGAGATCTTTTACATCTGCAGAGATCTCTAAATGGTGTGAGAGAAAAAAAATGAATGTCTTGATCATCTTATGCTCCTCCCACAGTTTGAGAATCACTGGTCTGTCTGTGGGAATGTTTTTTCTTTTTTTTTTTTTTTTTGCATTCAAAGATAACTTTAGAAATTACCTGTTGTAGCTGTGATGCATCAGGGAAAAGTATAAGGTCTCATTTTTGAGAGACATGAGTTATTTACATTTAAACAACTTGATGAATTGATTGTGAAGGAAAGAATCTATGTATGCACGTGGATACTCATGCTCAAAATTGTTGGTATCCTTACATTAAAGAAAGGAAAAACCCACAATGGTCAGTAAAATAAGTTGATGCTGAAAAAAAGTAGTGATTTACTGAAGAATAGCTAAGGAAAATCAGGTGGACATTGCTTTTGAATTTATTTAAATCATTAAAAAAATTTAAGTGGAGTGTAAAGTCTCACTAAATTTGTGTGGAATACTGTAATCTGTCCCTCATTGTATGCATCCCTCAATGTCATTTTCAGATTAATATTTTAATGTCAAGTCATAACCTGGGCATTGATTGAAATCTCAGTTCAAATAAGACTTGGAGTTAGCAACTTTGAAAAATTAAATAAACTGTAATAACCTGCATTGTTCAAGAAATGTAACCTTCCACAATCCACATTATTGCGCAAAGAAGTTTACCTTAGCTGCTAAAAACACAAGCAGGCACAACAAATGCAAACCTTTTAGATTTTGCGCTCTCTGTTGGTTTCATCTGGACGTTATAAAAATATTGCCGTATGTCAGTTGACATATTAATTTTTTCCATAGTTTCCTTGTTTTGGGTTCTTTCTAGGTTAAACTAGTCTTAAGTTGGAACACAAATCCACATGGATGGCTGTGTCAGCTTGTTGGGTCAATTCAGTGTTTGTGACAGTGTGGTACTGTCACTGACCTGTAGGGGGCTCCAAAACCCACAGATGTTCTGCAGTGCTGTTTTAATTGTACCCTGCAGAGTTTCAAGACGGACAAGATTGTACCATCTTGATATTTGTCTCTTGAATTTTCTACCCATATTCCTCTAGTACCACTGTGGGAAACGTTGGTGTTATTCTCCATCAGGATTTGACATTTAAACAACATATTAATCAGGTTTATAAGACAGTGTTTGTCATCTCCATAATATTGCAAAGATTGGGAGCAGCTTCTCCAAGAGTTATGCTGAAAAACTATTTGTGTTTGCAACTTTTAGGGTTTATTACTGTAACGTATTATTAGCAGGATGTCTAAGTTATTCTCTGAATAGCCTCCAGCAGTGCGACTGCTGACAGGAATCAACAAGAGAGACCAAGTCTCTCCAGTGTTCGCCTCCCTCCATTGGCTCCCCGTAAAATTTAGAATCCAATTCAAAATTCTATTGCATATAAAGTTGTAAACGGCCTAGCTCTGCAATATTTGCAAATCACCATAGTACTTTGTGTTACTAATAGAGCTCTCTACTCTTAGTGCACATTTACTTGTAGTTCCTAGAGTATCTAAATCTTGATTTAGAGAACAGGCCTTCTGTTATCAGGAACCATCTCTATGGAACCAACTTCCAGTTTGGATTAAGGAGGCTGACACCACCTCCATGTTTAAAAACAAAATTGAAATACTTCTGTTTAGTAAAGCCAACAGTTAGTCTAAACTTGAATGTGTTACGGCCCATAGTCATACCTGCAGCTACAGGACCAGACTAGAGCAGCCAGTCTTCAATAGAAACTTGTCGTAGACTTGCTGTTCTAGACCTTTACTGCAGGAAGACACCAACGGTATCCACTGACCGGTGTCCCTCACCCCTTTTGCTCTCCTCTTCTTCTTTCCTGTCTTCAGCTCAATCCACAGTTAGTAGAAGTATCTCATTAGCATATTTAAAGTACATTCTTCTTGTAGTTTGTTGTACTGGTCGGGCCCCTCTTTTTTTTTCTTCTGTATATGTTTGCAGGGCACCAAATTAAAGAAATGTGCTACTAAGATGCTTTGGATGGAAATAATTGTGCTTTGTATGCCAGTATCCATCCATTAGATTTGCATCCACTTATCTGGGACCGGGTTGCAGGGGCAGCAGTCTGAGCAGAGATACCCAGACTCCCCTCACCCCTGACACTTCTTCCAGCTCTTCCGGAGGGATTCCAAGCCATTCCCAGACCAGCCGAGAGACTTGGTCTCTCCAGCGTGTCCTGAGTCTTACCCGGAGTCTCGTCCTGGTAGGACATGCCTGGAACATGTCTAGGGAGGCGTCCAGGGGGCATCCGATACAGATGTCCAAGCCACCTCAGCTGACTCCTTTCGATGTGAAGAAGCAGCAGCTCTACTCCGAGCTCCTCTTGAGTGACTGAGCTTCTCACCCTATCTGCCCTATCACCCTTTAAATAAGCAGACTTGATACGATGCCTGTGTTGCCAATTATAGGACACACTTTAGTTTATCATTTCACTAATTATCGGGTTATTTCAGTGGCCATTGTGGCCTTTTCGTTAATTGAAGGGTACCAACAAATTTGTCCACCTGTGTATTGCATATCTAGTGTATCCATCTCCATTTTGCAATTATGCACTCATCTGGAAAGCTTTCTCTAATACATTCATATCATATATCACTCTCACTTCTTCTCCCACAGTTTTTAGTGAAGCTGAAGATCATGGACTACAGCTTGCTGCTCGGCATCCATGACATTGGCCGAGCCGAACGGGAAGAGGAGGAGGTTGAAGAGGTGTCCAATGACGAGGAACCAGAGACTGAGAACGGCCTAGTGCCAGGTCCCACAGTGGGCTCTTACAGCACTTCTCCTGAAGGAATAGCTGGTTATATGTCCTTGTGCAAGCCTCTGGGGCCCGGCGATTTCGATCCTTATGTGGATGTGTATGCAATTAGGAGCTGCCCAGGTAAAATGCTATGTTTTTACCATGAAATATTTCCATTCAGATGTTAAAAACGCATGTGTGTGCGTGGTTGTATCTGGTCCAGGCTCTTTGCGTGTGCCTTCATTACCAGGAGCAGCCTTGTAAAAATGGCCTTCAGGAATATCTTATGGGCTGAAAAATGGCCCTGTAGCAGGAGAGGAGAGGTTGGCCAACAGGAACCTTCTGTCTCAGCTGATCGGGATCTTTAAATTACCTTCAGCATGCTCGCGAACATAAATCATGTAAACAACTCATTTGGTCCAGAGACATTTTGCTACAAGCACATTTGACAAAGTTGGACATCACAAAAAAAACTTGATAGATGGACAATGATTACGCCAATGTGTAAGTGGGAGCTTTTCTTTTAATCTCAGTGGCTACAAACACAGCGCAAGTTTTAAAAAAAGAACTTTAAGAAAGACACAGCAAAAACGCCGGTAGCATCTCGTGTTTAAGCGTTTCTTCTTTATTCTATTGTGGCTTTTCACTCTGCCGCTGAAAACCTACTGCTGTAAACATAGCGGTAGATACAGGCTGAAATGGAGCCACTGTGTTCATTGGTATCTCTATTATTGTAACACACATTAAGACTTGAGGTAATTTTATATTGATGGTATTCATTTCTAAACAAGGAGCTTGTGGCTTGATGTCTTTGACTGCAGCTGTCGACATGGCCCCGGTGAAATAATCCCAAGTATTTTCTGTGTTTAACCTCAGGAGCCCCTCAGAGAGAGGTGTACTTTATGGGCCTGATAGATGTACTCACACAGTACGACACCAAGAAGAAAGCTGCTCATGCAGCAAAAACTGTCAAACATGGGGTGAGTAGCACAGGAGAAGAGGGAACTGTAGGCTGTTCCAAACACTCCTATGCACTTTTTGCTTTCATTTCATTAAATGTTGAGTCAATCCAGATGACGCTGATCCCTTTTTGTCTCTTTGTCTCTTCTCTCTGTTGCAGGCTGGTGCTGAAATATCCACAGTCCACCCTGAGCAATATGCCAAACGATTTCGTGACTTCATTACCAACATTTTTGCATAACACTCGACCACAAACACTGCCACAAGCCGCCTCAGCTGATGGCTGAGGACTCTGACCATAGACCAATGCTAGTATGCATACAGGGATCATTATTCAAATGTAATGATCTGCAGCAAATTTTTGTTGTAGCAATATAATTTAATACTTACGATGCATATATTTATTGAAGATGCAAGATGTATTTCTATAGATGTTAAACACTATTAAAGTAGTAACTTTGGAGCAATAGTTTATCTGGAAACTTGATTAGTGTTGAAACTGTTAAATTATGTTAGCAGCAGATTATATTTCACATCTTCATTTTGCTCAGGATTTCTAACCTTGAGCTGAATTTGGTAGACATTTTTATTTAAAGATTTTCTTTTTCACACTGACTTAGGTTAAAATAAATATAAAGCGCATACATGAACAGTAATTATCAGATGGAACTCTTAACAACGTTTAGCTGTAGGCAACGGTAACAAATGGCCTGTTTCCACCTCAGACTTTAAAATGAAAATATCCTGAAACTTTCAAGGATATGTTATATATTTATATCAGTCTCACAAAACATTGGAAATGAATAATTTCTCTAATAACGGCTAATCAAATATGAATAATACATACGGTGGGTAACAAGGGGGCATTTTCTTTTCAGTTATTCCTTGAACTCTCTTAATATTAATAGAAGTTAGAATTCATTAATAGCTTTAGTTGAGATTGGTGAACATTATATATGTTTATAGATCTAGGCCATCCGGATTTTTAGTGCCAAATGTTTGCGACAAAAGCTTTATCAGAGCAGAATTTGCACCTAACAGATAGTTGAATTGGCTTGGTGACAGAGCAGAGAAAACAATTCCAACAGATCAAATATCTATTGTAGACATTTTTATAAATTCCTTACATTTTCACAACATGCATATTTAGTTGACATAGCGGCTACTGTGTCAGGATTTCACCTGTGGTCTTCCTACCTTGACTCTGAAGGCTACCACCGGCTCCGCCGGGAATACGAGATGGGTCGTCCGGATCCACAAAGCTGGACCTGTGTCAATGAAAGAACTTGATCAAATGTTGGGATCATTCCTGTCATGATTAGGCATGCCTTTTGTCAGTGTTTATTTTAATATGAGAAGTTTCTGAAAAAGAGCCCATCCATCATGGTTCTGAAAAGACTGTATGAATACATTGTAATGGAGTGTTTTGAAGTGGCGAACACTACATGAAGCATCGTAATAGGCAAAGTTTTAGAAAAATAGTAATAGGGACTATCACACAGCTTAACATTTAATATTGACTTGTAGAAAGTGTGCTATGTTAAACATTATTGACAGAAACACTGAATATCAACATCTTAGGCTTCACCCGATGAGATGATTCACTGTTCCTGAACAGACAAGCCAGTGGAGATGCAATGCCTGATCTACTCAGTAACTGCACATGTATTTCTTTTTTTTCTTTTTTTTAATTTTATATATTTTTTTCAAATCAGCTTTTTGACCAAAATATATTTTGAGGAGTTTCTGGAAAGTGTTTGACTTATTTTTTATGAAAATGTTTTGACTTTGCACATGACACTGGTGGAAAAGTTTAAAACTACACACAATGTGGACGGAGCAAAGGTATTGGTCACCTGTCTGCCTCTGAATCTGGACTGATACCACGAACCTGAATAGTTGTCCAGAATGTGTCTCTCTCTCTCTCTCTGTCCCTCTCCGTCTCTCTCAAGGTACGGGCAGTGAGCGGGATTTTTCTGTGTATCAGTGGGGATACATCTGGTTGATTTTCAGATGGCTGAGCAAACCTGATTTAATTCTGGGGGTTTCGATTTCCCTCAGACGTTTCATCTTTGATCCAGAAGGCTTCCTCATTTGAAGTAAGGATGCCTTCTGGGTGGAAGGTGAAACGTCTTTAAGAACAAAAGAAAAGGGAGGTTGAGTTGCCTTACTTGAAGCTTTTGAGAGCGGCCGTGACCTGGTTGACTGAGAGTGAACATTAGAGATTAGAGTCTGTTGATTTAAACTAGACTGATGAGTTTTTAAAGTAAACGCATATTTCTAGTACATTGGTTTAAGTGCATCTTTTTTTTTTTTTTGGTACATTCTAAGAACTTTATCAAAGAATTATTGTGACGGTTGGTGTACAATACTCTTAAATTATGTGTGTGAGTGTGTGTTGTTGCTTGCAAGACTGAGTACAGAGGAGAACTTGCCCAGACTGATTTTTAGTGTAACAGATAAAGTGGAGTTTTTGAGAACAAAATAACAAAAACCCAGCAACTACAGCATCGCTGCCAACTCTTAGGCAATGAGTGCGCATTATTTGACTGCTTTCACGTTTTCATGCCACACCTCTGATTTCTTACACTAGAAAAAACAAAAAACTTTATTTGATCTAGGCGTTGATCCTGACGATCAGTTGATCTGCCACGCCTTGTTCTTGGCTAAACTGGAAGAGATGTGTTGTTTCTTTTACACGCTCCAGCAGTGTAGATGGCGCAACTACTCGCCAGCAGGTGATGACGTGGAGGACAGCAGGTACAAAAGGTGTGCACAACTGCCAAGAAAATGTACTGACGTAGTAGTACCAAAGGAGGTTTGGAACGAGCATGTCCGAGAGGTATATCTAAGCTGATGTGTGGAGTTTTTATGCTGTTAAACTTTAAAATGACTTTATTAGTTTTATGTATGAGAACTTTAGTTTTGTACATATTTATAGAGCTGCAGCTGTTGGCCTCCCAGCAAGCGGCACAGTGGCCCCAGTTGACTGGCAATGTTTTCATGGACCGATCTGTAAAAGGTGTACCAGATAAATACAACAAAATAAAAAAAATACGATATATATATATATATATATATATATATATATATATATATATATATATATATATATATATATATATATATATATATATATATATATATATATATATATATAAAATCAGGAATCCTACTTTAAATATGGATTTATCAGAATAGGCAATTCCCATGCACGATGCAGACCGGACCTAAGCAACACACTTCGGGTTTCATTGTAGCCCATCACCCCTAGATGGGACCGTCTTGGGGTCCCACTGATTCAGCGTTATTGTATTGTTTTCATGCACTTTTTGTTTTTGTTGTGTGCCTTATTTTGAAGGCATACTTTCACGTTACCATAACAACCAGTGTTGTGGCAGAGGATGTGACTGATGTTGTCGTTGGTGCGATGTTACAAGGTTGCACATGAACACAGCAGATTTACATTTTTGGGTGTTCAAAATAAAAAAATACGATATATATATATATATATATATATATATATCGTATTTTTTTATTTTGTTGTATTTATCTGGTACACCTTTTACAGATCGGTCCATGAAAACATTGCCAGTCAACTGGGGCCACTGTGCCGTTTGCTGGCTTTTTTCTTTTTTTTATTTATTTTCTTTATGCTTTTAAGATGTCACATAAGGTAATACCGTTGGCAGGACAAACTAGAGTCATGTGAGTCAAGCTATATTATATATCATTGTGTATATGTATATATATATAAAATCTCCATCCATCCATTATCTATACCCGCTTAGTCCTTCAGGGTCACGGGGGTCTGCCGGAGCCCGTCCCGACTCATTACAGGTGAAAAGCAGGGGTCCACCTGGGCAGGTCACCAGTCTTTTAAGCTTAAGTTTCAGAACTTGATTACATTTTAACCACTGGTTTTAATGTATTGTTCTTTTTTCTTTCTTCTGATTACATTTTAAATCATGGTTTTTATTTATGTGATGATTTAGTGACTTTGTAGAGCACTTTGAATCACCTTAATCTTGAATTGTGCTATACAGATCAACTTGCCTTGCCTTGCATTTTGCATTATCCTGGACACCTGAGAATATCTGTGTGTGTGATGTTGCCACACTCCAAATACGCCCTCCAAACTCTAACCCAAAGAAATCCATATGCTCATAGCGCCACCTTGTTGTGAAAGGAAGAATCTTCCTTAATAATTGCATTTAACATATTTTTCCAAATGATCAGAGACGTAAAATTCTTTGAGAAAATATTTTCAAAGCTAATGATGCCCCACAGAAATATTTTTGTTCTCTTGGCACAACAAAACAGAACCTTATGGTTCATACCTTGATAAAGCAATATTGTAAATTATAATTTTTCTGCTTCGACTGTGGTGATGATGCACTGCTGCAAATAATGATCATTCACCATGGCAATTCTGTTTGCTATGTCTGTGGCATGCATTTCCTGAGAGATGTCTGATTTTCCGTGTACAATCAGAGATCCACTCAGCATATATCTACATGCTCACAATTGCTCATACTCATAGAGTCACCATATGGTGAAAAGAATAAAGTGGATTAACATTTGGTTGGATCTATGGTCCAGCAGAAGAATTAGAGGAATGTCAGATATTCTGAGGAAGTTCTTAACAAGTTAAAGATGTCTCACAAGAATATCAGGACGTGTACATTGAAGGGCATGTTAGTCATGGTGTTTACATGTGACTTTACAGAACAGTGTAAGAGGGTCAGTATCATTGTTAAGTTCCTTTGACACTTCCTGATTTGGAAAAAAAGTGAAGATTTTCCATTTAACTTCATACTCATTCTATTTATTTCAATGAACTTATAAGAAAACAACAACAAAACCTGTTTTTCATTTTCATTTTGAGGGTGAACGTAGTTCTCTGCATCACTGTAACTGCTCTTCCACATAGTTTCAACCAGGCACCTCAGTCTGTAGAGACGACCTGTTCAGAGCTTGTGGTTCTGACATCAGGCAAAGTTTTCCCATCATGGACCTGATCAGAACAACTTAATAATGGAAATGTGGGGCATAAACTTAATTTTTACACTGCCTTATGATATCCGCAATGACACCTGGGTAACCTTCAAAGTCATAACTGATAATGCACCACTGTCCAATGTGCTTTAACCCAGTGGTGACCTCTTTTTGCTTCATTCTGTATCTACATAACATCTCCTTGTTGTCTTTACACCACTTAGAACCAGTCATTGGAAAATATAATTCAGACCATTTCCTTACAGTCAGTTTTCATTGAATGGAAAAAGTTTGAGTTTAAGATCAAAAGGCCCGCTGATACCAATAATACTAAAAATCATTGTATTTAGGTGTCAGTCAGGGTTTCCTCTGTGTCTCCAATGAATTCAAAATGCTGCAGCAAAACTTATTCCTGGTACAAAAACATTTAGTGTTTTGCTATCTATCCACAGATCACAAAGGTCACAAAGGAAGATCAGCATCAGATGCACAGCATCTCATATATATATTTATAAGTCTGCTAAAAATTGTCCTTTTTTGAAGGCTCTTTGATATCGTTTAATGAATATATTACATAATCTTTGCTGCTGGTTTCTTCAGCACACTCTTTTGGCAAGCAATTTATATATATATATATATATATATATATATATATTTTTATTTTATTTTATGTTTATTTATATATATTTATCATATATATAATTATATATAATTTTATATAGACAAGACCTTCTTTAAAGGGAATTTGGCCCTAGATATTTCTTTTTAAATATTGTTTCTCTTGCTGGTTTAAGTTCTTTATTGGTTTTAGATCTCTGCTACAATGTTAAGCACTTTGTACCATTGTATTTAAAAGTGATATATAATTAAATGTTATTATTATTATTATAAAAGTCAATAATGCATCATTATATACACATAATTTAATAATATTGTGTAATATTACTTTATTTTGCTTAAATAAGTATTCCTGACAAAGTCAGAAAGCCGTGATGCAATAAACAAATTTAAATGGTACTTTTGAACTTTTAACACCTAAAAACGGGTCAGTGACAAGAGGGAGGACCTGTGTATGTATGTTTGTGTGTTTATATGGACGGACAGACAAAAAAAAGCTGAAACACGCAGTCTGGAGAAGTCCCATCAAACTGGTCACAGTGGAGCAGGTTGCTCATGGTGACTGGGCCAAAATTGCTTGAGTACAGCAATTGCTTTTAAAGGTTTTACAACAAATTATTAGGTTGAAGGTCACATTTTTCTTTTTATACATTTTTTTTTATTTTCAGCCCATTTCCTTAGTTTTTGTTCTTATTATTTCATTCAAGCACAATTCAAAAGCAATATTTGATTTTTATTGATCAGTGTTAAGTAAATTTTATTATTTCGGTCAGTATCAAGTTACGAGTATCGCGCATTGTGTCATGAGACTGGTTGGAAACTGTAGTCGCTGACACGGTTTTTCTTAGAAAAACAACCCCCCCCCCCCACTCCAATCCTTTTTTCTGCTGACTGGTTCCTTCCTTTTTCTTCAGAGCAGACTAAATTTGCTGACTGATTCCTCCTCGTTTCACCAGAAAAACAACTGGAATCAGACAATACTATTCACACAGGATGAGCTACAGCACAGAGGGAATATTTGAAAGGGTCAGTCAGCTAAAAACTGCTGATGATCTGTGGCAGCAGTGAAAACACTACGTTGAGCAATCACCCCCCCCCATTTATCAGATGAGTTATGGCCAACACAAAACTTCCTGTGTTCTCTCCATATGACACCGAGCACAGTTTCGACCTCTGTTCACCTACATGGGAGGATGTATCTGAGCTCAGTCTTCAGTTGCTACTGTAGGTTAGTAGATGGCATCATTTGAACAGAGGAGATGACAGAGTGGCTTTGTTTTTTCTGTGAAACCATCATCTTCCTTGTCCTTTCTGATCCTGCTCATGTCTAAATGTTTACTTAAATGAAGCAGGTATGTGCTTTGTCACTACCTGCTAAAGCGACATCAATCTGTAAAGGATGTTGCTCTAATGTTCCTCAATCCCAGTCCTCTGGACCTCCTGCCCTGCATGTTTTACATGCTGCCCTGCTTCAGCACACCGTGATACAAGTAGCTGTGTCATCAACAGAGTTGTGCCGACCTTTATTACAACCTAATGTGAAGCATTAATTAGAAACAGGTGTGTTGGTGCAAGGCAACATTTAAAACATGCAGGACAGGGGTTCCTGAGGACTGGAGTTGAGAAACACTGTTCTGATGCGATGGTGAGGATGTGTGTGCATGTCTAGATTAAAGACTCCCCTTCCTCAAAAAGGTTCATGAAGTACAGTTTGCACACCACCTGATATATTATGGCTGTGCTGACAGCACAAAAGGGGATGTGGAGCTTTTCCTGGTATTGTTTTTCAGCTGTGTGGGGATTGTTGTTACTGTTTCATCCCTCTGGAATGAACATGGCAACACAGATTATGTTTGCAAAATATAATCTGAGCAACCCATAAGACTTATACATGTATGTATATACTGAAACAATATACAAGACACAGGTGCTGCAGGATTCCAGAAAGCGTTTCTCTGATGATGGAGGCTGGTGTCGCCTCATGCGGCTGGAACACTTCGATTTGCAGCGACTCTTAATTATTTATTTACCTTATTTTCACATTTATTTGATTTTCGTGTCAGCAAAACTTGTCTTTATTTCTGCGGCGGAGAGGTATTAAATCGTGTTGCTTCAGGGCTCAAATATCAGCCCACCCTGCTTGTTTTAACTCACAAGTGGTGACTATGGAAACGTCCACTGCGTGTTGTAAGACACAAGATGAATATGTATTTTGTCATCTGTATAATTATTTTTTATCCATAAAACAGGCTGGAAAGAGGAGAGCCATCCCATCACCTTTCGTTATGGTGTTGATTCTTACAAAAATGAGAAAAGAGTGTAATGATACACTAACGTGATACATATACATTCACAAACCCGTACAAACACAATAAACCCACAGCTCTTCGCAGAATGCAACACAAGCAAGGAACAACATCCCCCATAATGGAATATGATCAGGAGTGTCGTGCTCATGGATCTGCGTTCAAGTTCACATTGGCTGAAATGAAAAGTGTGATAGTTGAAAAAAATCATTAAAAATTATTTAAAAAAAAAAATCATGAATCATGCTGACAGATACAGCTATATTTCTACTAAGTTTGTTGACACTGACTGAAAAATAAGCTGTGTTTTAGTTGACCAATCTGAATTTTTATTTTTATTTAGACAAGGCAAAGCAGGTTTATTTATAGCACAATTCAACAACAAGATGATAGAAAGCGCTTTACAGAGATATTAAAATATCATCACAGCAGGGAAAAAAAAATCATGATTTAAAATTTAAACAAAAAGAAATAAAGAAAAAAGTGCAATTGATAAAGACAGTAGTTAAAATGTAATTAAAATAGTAGTTAAAATGTAAAAGTATTGCAAATCAAGCTTAAAAGTAACAGTGCAGATTTGGAGCTTGATTTAAAAGCAGCTGAGAACAGGTTTGTCTTTAACCTGGATTTAAAATCCAGGTCTGAGGCTTTCTGGGAGTTTCTTCCAGACATGTGGAGCATAGAAGCTGAAGGAAGCTTCTCCATGTCTGGTTCTGGGGTTTGTTAGCCTGTCAACTGTAGTAAAAAAGGTCCGAGCGTTAGGACTGTTTTTGGTGATGATGTCAGAAAAGTAGGACTTCCTTGCATTCCTCAGTTATAAACTATAAGAGTGAAGTTTCTCTTTATAGATGTCATAATGAACTTGGAGATTTGTTTTTCTCCATCTGCTCTCATCTTTCCGACAGTCTTTTTTTCCATTTTTCACCAGTGTGGAGTTTCGCCATGGATACTTCTTCCTTCCAGAGATAACATCACCTTAATGGGAGCAATAGTGTCCATAACATTTAACATTTTAGGATTGAAGCTGTTGACGAGCATTGACTGAACCCCGGACAGGGCAGGTGTTACAGAGAAGACCTGGTTAAAGATCTCACTGCTGTTTTCAGTTGTACACCGTTCTGTGATCACTGCTGTTGACACATTTTTGTGCACTTCAAGAAAATCCAGGAATTGTCAGACAGGCATAATGACCTTTGAAATGCTCAGACCCTTAGAGATCAGTAAGCCCAGAGTTTGTGTGTGGTCTGTTACATGCTGAGTCAGCCCAACGTTGTCTATAGTGTTACACAGGTAGTTAGTCCCTTTGTCCTGAGGGATGTTAAAATAACCACCAATAATTACACAGTTATAATCAACACAGATCATACTGAGATCATTAAAAAGGTCTGCACATTATATGGGGGACCTATAAACATTAAAAAACACGACTCCAGATTCAGCTGTAAAGCTGAGAAGCCAGATAAAAACTGACAAGAGCAGAGCATTAAATTAAACATCACAAAATAATATGAGACTGGTTTAAGAATAGCAGTTTCACTCTTCACTTAAACAGTTTTTAAGCAGAGTTTCTCTGATGCTGTCTCAATCTGAGTTAGTGAGTGTTTATCTGTCTAATGTGCAGCTGCAGGCAGGGGACACTTTTAGATTTTATTGGTAATTATTCTATTTCCTGCTTGCTGTTTTGCTGTAGTCAGGTGTGTCGGGTTAAGCTGGGTTAGTGTAAACATGACTGATGTGGGTTCGGATACAAAATGACTTGGGGTTGAGTAAAGGCCTTACGAACAAATCTGTGAGGAGAAAAAAATAATGATCTTAAAGGCCAATCAGAGAGATTGTAATGATCATTGTAATTATAATCATTATATCACTTTCCATCCATTATCTATACCCGCTTTATCTGTTTCCGGGTCACGGGGGTCTGTCGGAGCCTATCCCGACGCATATCAGGCGAAAGGCAGGGGTCCACCCTGGACAGGTCGCCAGTCTATCCAGGGCCACATAGAAAGACAAACAACCAATCACACTCACACCTAGGGAGAATTTAGGATGATCAATTAACCTACACTGCATGTTTTTGGACTGTGGGAGGAAGCCGGACTACCCGGAGGGAACCCACACAAGCACGGGGAGAACATGCAAACTCCACACAGAAAGACCCACCGGGCCGGGAATTGAACCGGGAACCTTCTTGCTGTGAGGCAACAGTGCTAACCACTAAGCCACCGTGCTGCCATTTTATCACTTTAATTATTGTAATGATGATAATAAAAGGATAAAGTTTGAAAGCAACTAAGAGTACACGGAAGACTTCAGGTGAATTGGTTCTTACCAATGAAGGCTTTTAGACTTTGATTATTTCATGATGATCGTCTTGGGATTAAAAAGAAAAAAACTTTAATTACCCTTCTCATGATGACATCACTTAATATTTTGCTCTTAAGAATAACAGGGAATATTGATTGTTAGCAGATTTTTTTTAGGACATTACAATATTAAAGCATTAATGTAGTCAAATCTTGAAGTAAAAAATGTATGGATCCTTTTTTCCTGGTCAGTCTAAGACATCATGTTCCTAATTTTAGCAAAATTACAAAGGTGAAAAAAGGCAATCCTAGAAACTTGTTTAATATGCGAATTAAATGACAGATCCTGGTCAAAAATAACTCCTAAGTTCCTACCAGAGGCCAGTGTAACGCCATCCAGAGTAACAACACTGCTAGACAAAATGTTCCTGAAGTGCTCCGATCCAAATATAATAGACAGATTTGAGCTGCAACTAGTTTTTCAAGAATTATGGACATAGAAGTGAGATTGGATAGAGATATATAAATAGCGAACAGTTCTTAAGAAAGGGTGTAATTACAGCAATCTTAAAACTCAGTGGTTTATAGCCGGTAGACAATGATTCAACAGGAAACCAATGAAAGGATGTTTTAGGAAATCTGATCTCTCCAGCTAATCCTCATCAGAAGTTTGGATCAGCTGAAAGCCCAGAGTCATTTTCCTACTAACAAGGAATTTGTTAGTCTTATCTTGAGGTAAAAAATGCATGTTTGCATTTTTTTGCAACATTTTTGCACCTCTTTCTGCATCCCACTCCTTAGTTTCACAATATTAAAAAAGTGAAAGAAGGCAGTTTTAGGGAACTTGTTTTATGTGTCATTTTTAATGGCGAATCCTGGTCAATAACAACTCCAGGGACCTCGTGCACAAACAATCGCACAGTTTTCATATTTAAAGATGGTATATTCCCACATATGTATGTGTATGTATGTATGTAGGTATTATATATGACTACTCAATACTGCCTCCAGCACCCCCCCAACGCTCAAACGATCAGAAATGTGATTGTAAATAAGAAACTCCTCCTCCTTTTTCCTCTATTTTCCTCTATTTTCTTGTTCTTTTTTTTCTTTCTTGCTTATAACGATTGATTGTCCTGTGTCCACCTTTTACCCCTTAAACAACACGTTATAAACTTCTTGACAAATATTACAACACAGACACCAAACTGCACCACCACTGTCTTGTCTCTCTCTTCTGCTCTCTTTCGCTCCACTTTCCACACCCGGTGACTATAGCCCTCCTCTGCAGAATATTTACACCCCTCTCTTCGACTCTCCCTTTACTTTTATCTTGTTTGATTTCTCCAGGGATCAATAAAAATATAGTTTGACTGTTACGAGGGCTGGTGAAGGTAGCACACTTGCACACACCCACCCACACACACAAAACACCCTTGGTTACCAGATTAAAATGCATATATACAACTCCGGTTATACCATCATGGTATCAACCATAAATATATATGCAAACAAGGGTTAAAAAAAAAAAAAAAAAAAAAAAAAAAAAAAAAAGATGGTATATTCCCAAACCTAAAAAAGTATGTAAGCACAGAGATTTTCATACATATAGAAGTGTCCGTATTCTTGTTCCTGAACTCGTTTCATTGATGGATCCCAACTAATGTGGAATTCAGTGTACCACTTGGTCCATTTTCTCTCCTCCAATACATAGTGGTATTTCCTCCGGCGTAAGTAGTAAAAGAAAATATATTGAGTGGGAGTGTGTGACAAAGGTTTTAAACCAGGACTGAAACATTGCACCACTGCTGAAATAAAGAAAAAAATGGTTTGACATGAAAGTTAATGTAAAAAAGAAGAGTTGCTGCACATGTTGGAGTTTTGCAGCCACAGGATAAGGTGCCAGGATGCTGGAACGAGTGGCCTCTGTCATCTGAGAAATTGCATTTTCTGGCATCCTGCTAGCACATGCAGGCAGCTTGGATATTATGTGAAAGTACATTAAATAAAAATATTATTTTGATTATCATTGAACCAAACTTTCAGTGACATGTTAGGTTCATACTAAACACACTACATTCGAGATTATTTAAGGGCTTTTCACTACAAATTGCATTATAATGTATGATTGTTCAACCACAGTGTGGTAAATTGTATATATTTGAGTGTCGTGGTTCCATCCGTGTCTCCGTCTGAGCTGGCACAGCGGTGACTGAGAGATGTCAGCCTGTCAGCCAGCTCCTGCTGAAAGACTCCTGTCACAGGAACCTGGGGATGGTGCTACTTCTCCCACTCTCCCTCTGTAGCTGATAATCCAGTCCTCATCCTGGGCCAGCAGGCCAGCTTGCTCCCCAAAGACATGCTCCCTCCAAACTCTTTTATTGGCAATGTCTTCTAGTTTTGCCAAAACTCCCATTTTTATCGCATGTTTATTTGTAAAGCACATTTCAGCAACAACACAATTCAAGGTGCTTTACTTAATTTAAACATGAAAACTAAAGAGAGAAAAGAGGAAACAATTATGAGTTACAGTGCAGAAAAGTTAAACATAAGTAAAAATGTACATAGTTTAAATTTAAATTCAGAATGGTTTAAATAATTCAGTCAAAGACAGCACAAAGTACACAAAGTAGTTGTTAACCTTGATTTAAAGGAACATTCCGGCAGTTTTCTGAAGGTTTTTTCCAGATCTGTGGAGAATAAAAGCTGAATGCTGCTTCTCCATGTTTGGTTCTGATTCTTGGGACACAGCAGACCTGAACCAGAACCATTCAGTGATTTATAAGTATTTTAAAGTCTATTGTCTGAGGTACAGGGAGCCAGTGTAAGGACCTCAGAACTGGACTGATGTGGTCCACTTTCTTAGTTCTACAGATAACTTCATGCAGTTATTTAGGATATAGCGAATTCATGTAATTGTCTAACCTTGCCGATGTTAGAACGATTCTCATGTGATTTGTTTATAATTAATGTGATCACCCGAAGCAGGTTTTTTTTGGCATCACATTCTCATGCAGGTTGAAAATTTATGTGGCGGCATTCCAAATCCTGGCAAAGTTGAATTTAGTACATCCTGATGTGTGCATATAAGATAAGATAAGATAAGATAAGATAAGATAAGATAAGATAAGATAAGATAAGATAAGATAAGATAAGATAAGATAAGATAAGATAAGATAAGATAAGATAAGATAAGATAAGATAAGATAAGGACAGCTCAAGTACAAAACAGACAAATAAGCAAAAAAGCAAAAAGATTAAAAAATATATACCACGGTAGCTGGTATTCTATGTACAATCATACACAGTATGCATTATGGATGTAGCGCTCTGGAAATATATATATATATATATATATATATATATATATATATATATATATATATATATATATATATATATATATATATATATATATATATATATATATATATATATATATAATGTCTACACACAGTGATGACAGTGGAGGTAAATTGACCACATGACTTCTTATGTCACTGCGATGGATTAAAGAATCTAACTGTCTAAGTGATGAAATGAATTAGATAAAAATTAATGACCTGTGAAAGTACTCTTTCCTACAGCGAGGGCGTTTTAGTCTTTGACTGAACTAACTGCTCAGCGCACCCAGTCTCATGCAGTGGGTGATGTGGGTTTTCCATCCTCCCTTTCGCCCACCACCACCACAGACTCCAGAGGACATCCCAGCACAGAGAAAGAGCTTTGCACCAGTTTGTCAATTTTGCTCCATGACCATTTCCTTTTTCTTGCTGGCATTAATTTGCAGGGCACTACTCTCACACCAACCGACAAAATCATTTATAACCCCCCCCCCCCCCCCGCATTCCTGCTCGTTCCCGTCTATTAACTGCCTGCAGTTAGACAACAGAGTCGCCACCTGCGGGGTCCAGCACTGAGCTTACCAGTGGGTGAAGGTGGTGCAGGATGACCCTCTCCATGGTCTTCATCAGACGAGAAGTCAGGGCCGCAGGTCTGTAGTGGTTGGGCTCCCTGGGGTGTGTGGTCTTTGGCACTGGAACCACACAGGAAGTCTTCCACAGTGCAGGAACCCTCTCTGACATGGCTTACACAACTTTTTTGTGCAAAAACATCAGTGGTACATGAGGCCCAGGTCTCTTTGTCATTACAACATGTTTGTAGTCCATTTAGTGTTCAGGTCTCCTGAGGTTTCATAGATAGGTATGACTGTCGTCTGCAAAGCAAATAAAGTTCTTGCCATGACTCCTCAGCAATAGTACCTAATGAAAGTGCATATAGACTAAAAAAAAAAATGGCCCAAGTCTAAACTCTGTGGAACACTATGACCAACCAATTGTGTATGAGGACGACTCCCCATCCATTTTTTTTAACCTGGCTATATATCCCAGGCTCAAAACTGCATAAAATCTCCCCCTAAGTCTCTAGTGTATCATCTCAGACATTTCAGTGCAATCATTATGGCTTCCAGGAGGCTTTGCACAAACGTGCACACACCATACATAATGGCGTGATGCAGACACTGATATCCATAAAGTGACTTTCAGTCAATATGGCTACTGTTTGCAGCAACTGAAGTTCAATTCAGCTGTATTTATATAGCGCCAAATCACGACAAATTTCACATCAAGGCAGTTCAACTCATTCTAAATTAGTCCAGTTAATACAAAGCCAATAATTAACATCAATAATTATTATTGCCTTGCTAAGGAAATCAATAGATTGCATCAAAACGTTTCCTCAACGCTGTCCCCCATCCTGAGCATGCAACTGTGGACAGGAAAAACCCTTTAACAGGAAGAAACCTCTGGCAGAACCAGACTCAGGAAGGGCGGCCATCTGCCTCGACCGGTTGGGGGTTGAGAAGACAGGAAAGAGGATCGAACAGCAACAACAACAGATCAGGAACACATGCAGGACAGAAGAAACACAGATGAATAACAACAACAGTGTCATTATTAGAGTTGGAGGTGTATCATCAGAGGCCCCTCAAGGAGGCCGGTTGTATTTACGCTACATTAAAAAACGTTTTAGATGAGCGGAAAAATCAAAAGATCAAATCATTCAAGCTGAAAGTATGAGCTCAGAGTCACACTGACAAATGCTGAAGGGAAGTTTCTTTACTCTCATAAGTCTGAACAGAAAAGTAATTTTAAGCGATTAATGCTATCAACCTATAAATTGTGTTAATTAGGCTACTTGATAACTTTGTGTCTACTGGAAAAAGTATTAAATTGGAACATTTATGTGTGTGAGAGAAAAAAAGCACAAAAAAAAGCGTGCGTAAGAGTTCACTTTTCTCTCAGTTTTGCATATGCTGTTGGGATCTAAGGGACAACTTTACGCTGGTTTAAATCATATCTGTCTGGTAGATTCCAGTTTGTTCATGTTCACGACGCTTCTTCTGCACACATGAGTTTTTTAAATTTAAAGTATTTATTTCATTCTTTACAAAACAAAACAATCAATACAACATCAATTTCACACACTTGAATGAGAGAGGAGCAGGAAGAAGAAAATTTTATATATTTATTTATATAACTGCAACTCTAATACTATAATTTTAACCAAAAATGTATTGTATTATTAGCAGGATGTCCAAGTCATTGTGAATATCCTCCGGCTGATCCAAAACGCTGCATGACTGCTGACAGGAATCAACAAGCGAGACCTCGTCTCTCCTGTGTTCGCCTCCCTCCGTCGGCTCCCTGTAAAATTTAGAATCAAATTCAAAACTCTGTTTCTAGGCCAAGCTCTGTGATATTTGCAAGACCTGATAGAACCATATGTTCCTAATAGAGCTCTCTGTTCCTAGAGGATCCAAATGTAGATTTGGAGGACGGGATTTCTGTTATTGAGTTTTTCTTGCCACTGTTTGGTTTGTAAGGTTTAAACTCCCACTAGGGGAGTTTTTACCTGTTTATGTAATCTTGTTATATATATATATATATATATATATATATATATATATATATATATATATATATATATATATATATATATATATATATATATATATATATATCGTCTGACTGTTAAAAACAGGCTCATATCACAAGTGATCACACTTTAATTTCTTTTTTCTTTACCAAAGCAATTAATATGACCAACTAATAGACATAAATAATAGAAAAAATATATATCCTGTTTTTGAACAGTATGTCTATAAGCCAATATCTCTTGCATTTATCACATTTCCTCTTATTTGCTTTATTTTGTAATAATTGCAATAATACATTGAATTAACTCATAAAAGTGCCATATCAAATCACATGAGCCTAAACAAACAATATTTTGCTAAATTTACTCTCTAATATGTCTTTGCGGGTGCTTAAGGAGGCGCTCTTATGCGCTGCTTGCTGGGAGGTCAACAGCTGCAGCTGTATAATAACTATGTACAAAGCTAAATGTTCCCACACACAAAACTAATAAGAAACTAATTTTAGTTTAGGAGCATAAATACTCCACACACTGGCCTACATATACCTATATTTCTAGTTGTGCCACCTACAATGCTGGAGTGTATAAAAGACCTAAAACCTTTCTGCCAGTTTAGCCGACAACAAGGCAGGATTGATCATCAGGTTCAACACCTACACTAACTAGATAAATAGTTTTTGTTCCCTCCCCTTTCCCCAGAAAGGGGAGGGAACAACCTTCTCCCTGCTCAATTGTTCACATAGTCCTCAGCATCAGAGCTGGATAGTCATCTCCTGTCTTCACACAGAAGAATCTGCAGAAAGAAACAGAAAAGGTTCTGGGAAGAATCTGAGCTATTTGACTGCACAACAAGGTATAAAATAATCCTGCAATTTCAGTGTTGTTCAGATTTGAATGTAGTTTTTAACGGATCTAAGTTTATAGTCTGTTTTGTTTTATGCATCGTTCTTTAAGATTTGTTTTACTCTTAAATCGATACTGTACCTTCTATGTAAGATGCTTCTGTTCTGATGTTTGTGGAATTGAAACCAACACGTCTACCACCTTCTTCGCCCCGTACCTGTCACATACTGTCTGAAGAGATAATCCGATTAACCCTTAAGTAAACCCAAACTCATCTGCCTTTTATTTCAGATCATGAGTACCCATGGACACAACCACTCACTAGACTACTTGAATGGCACATCGTGGTTTTTATACGAGTGCACCATCCACCTTGATGCAACCTACAGACGCATTGCCCTCTTCGTGCTCTACCTTTTCATCTTTGTGGTGGGCCTACTGGAGAACCTGTTGGTTGTCTGGGTTAACTGGCGTCGGCGCCACTCAGCCAATGGGGTCCTCTTCTGCATCATCAATGTGAGCCTCTCAGACCTGATGGTGATTGTGATCCTGCCGTTTTTTATGATGGAGGTAACTATGGATGAGGTCTGGCTATGGGGCCGGTTCCTCTGTAAAGTCACCAACCTCATCTATCTGGTCAACGTCTACAGCAGCTCTTTCTTTCTGGCCTTCATGACCCTGGAGCGCTATCTGAGCTTGACCAGGCCATCATTTCCAGCCCTCTTCCCTGTGATGGGCAGGCAGCGCTGGGTGCTATGCGGTTGCCTCTGGGTGTTCTCTTTGTTCCTGGCTCTGATGGAGAACATCCACGTGGACCTTCTGGAGCTTAATGAGCCTGGCTGTTATATGATGCCTGAGTACAACTACACAGAATGGTTTGTGTCTCTGGCCTTTCTCTGCCTTATCTTCCAGTTCCTTGGCCCTGCTGCTGTCATTATCACCTGCAATATGCTGATCGCCCGTGCAGTTCAAAAAGCGCCGGATGTGCAGGGCCGCCGGGACGTGTGGTTGGTGCACATTTACTCCTTGGTGTTTATCATGTGCTGGCTGCCTTACCACCTGGTCATGTTCCTTTTCATCATAGATGATCTTAGCAACTACATCTTCAGCTGCAACACTGCGGAGATTCTCTACTTTTCTTTCACTGTGGTGCAGAGTCTCTCCCTTTTCCATTGTGTTGCCAACCCAATCCTCTACAACTTCCTCAGCAAGAGCTTTCAGAACAACCTCATAAATAGGGTGATAGACTGCATACCTAGAGAGGGAACTGTAAACCAGATAGAAGGGGAGGCCAAGACCAATACTCCTAACGGAGGCAAGAGCAACCTAGGGAAGCAGAGAAATTTAAGTACTGGCAGCACCAGCCAGTCCGATGTTGGATCATAAGAAATATACTGATAATAGTGTTGATGTAGGGATGGAGAATTTAACAATCAAACCTAGTCAGAGCGCCGTAGAGGAACAGAATTTGTGCTAAGGAACTCAAACATTTTGTTGAGTGTTTTAGAATGTGTGTCCTCAGTTTTAAATAGAACAAGGGAGTATTTTATCGTTCGACTATGAGATCTTGACAAAGCTGTAATCTCCAAAGTTAAAGAACAGTGCCACACAAGAAATGTGCAAACAAATCTACTGTTGACAGCTATATCCTTATATCCCTAACAATGTCTTGCAAATATCAAAGTTTAGCTTTCACTGCAAATATAACCAGATGCATTGCTGAATGCGTATTTATCCTTATGCTTTTGTTGTCGTGAACTGATAACTACCAATAAAATGGCCTTAAACACTGATTGCATCCATTCAAGCCAGAAAATACTTTGAACTTCTTACATTTTAGATGTTTAATGAACATGTTTAAAAGCTTTGTTTTACAAGTGACTTTGCTGCCCCTGATGTGGGGCAAAACACACAAATGTTATGAACTAACTTTTGATCTTTTGTTGAGATTGAAAAGAGAAAGAGGGGTGTCAATGAACCAATGCCAGAATAGCAGGAACAGACCAGGCTTTAGAAGAGCAAAGGTCAGCCAGAAGCAGGATGTTTGCAATAAAATGCATTTGTCTGCACATTCATCACTGAAATTGCAGTGCAAAATAGGTTTTGTCGAGCAGAATTAAAGAAGAAATAAATAAATAAATAAAAATAAAACATAAAAACCCACATAAACAGCACGTCTACACTGATTCATTTTTGTAATTTTAGAAGAAAAAAAACAGATTAAATAAACATTGCCATTTGTTTTTCGGGACAAAACACAACAACTCTGAATAAAATAAAATGAAATAAAACAAAAACATTGATTTTGATACAACAGTTGATACTTCTATTAATACCAGTCACAGACATCTGAAACCAGAGTTAGCGTTTAGCCTATAAAAGAAAAAACAGTAACTGTAATCTGTATGCTTCAACAGCTTCTCTTCTCACAATGGCACACAGTGCCCCCAAGTGGAGACTTCCTTCCTTTAAATTAGAGCTCGAACTTAACAGCTGAATCAGTGAGCAGCAACTCATGGGTTTAAATGTTCACTGCACTCTATATATATATATATATATATATATATATATATATATATATATATATATATATATATATATATATATGTCTAATAAAGATTTTTTTTAAATAATTAAGAAATCAATTAATAATTAAGTAGTAGAAAAAAAAATCATAATTTCTATGACAGGAACAATGATTATTCATTACTGATAAACATAAAGTAGAACTGCTAGTTAGTTTTCTAGTTCTTTCCCAGTTAATTGTTTCCACATTTAAAATGTGCAACTTAAAATTAGAGCAAAATGACAAATAACACAAGCACATTAGACATACGGGATGGAACTCGAGCCAGTATAAAATACCCCCATCACACTAACAATGCCACAGTATGACTGATTCCATCTTCTTACAATTAATCTTTTTTTTGCCTGTGTGTATGTTATATTATTTTACAGTACATACCTTTGTGATTTGGACAAAACAATCCAAACGACAGTGTTACTTCTGTAAATATACACTCTTTGTACAAACTAAATAGTCAAACATGTAAATAATGAAAAAAATGCATTATTTTTTTTTTGCCTCCCACATGTGTTTTTGTTTTTGGCTACTGATAACTTGTGGCTTATTTTGTAAATTAAACATCTGAATTTTGGAATGACTTTTGCATTTTTTATGGACAACTGAAGATTTTAAGGAGTACAGAAAAAATATTTATATTGAAAATAACCTTTAGTTGCAGCCCCGATTTATTTTAAATAGTAATTTGCCCAAAACAAACACAGAAGGGGATTTAGTGTGGGACTGAAGTCCATCATGTGTCCACGGTCGCTGGTCCTTGTGCAGCTCCACGTGTGATGACAACTTTAATGTGGAGAAGTAGGTCACACGGTGCAGCGATACATGAGTGCACCGGCCCTGCTGCTCCAGCTCCATCTTCCTGCCCAGAGATCCCATTACTCAGGACTCTGGAAAACGAGTTCTGTATTGGCCTCTGAATGAACGTTTCTCTTATGCTACAGCCCGTTCCTACACCCACGCCTAGGCTGCCAATCTTAACAAGGCCACCAAATCTTCTGGAGAAGGATCAGCTTTACATTTGCCTAACCAGCCTTGACCCCCAATGAGACCCCCTCTTTTCATGGACTCAGTGGTATGTACAATGAGCTGGCACTGAAAGGCAGAGGAGGAACGGATTGTCTTTAGGCAAAGGAAGGAGTGTATTTCCTCCACTCATTTCACCTTCCCCAACTTTGTGCGAAAGGATTCTGTAAGCCTTCAGCTGCTGCCTCCTCAGGATGCACTATCATAGGCCTGCCAAGTCGGGGGCGTTCAACAAAGCACTGGGCACCGTGTGGGCCGGAGTAGACAGGCAAACCGAGGTGGGTGAGGGTATGCCACATGAGTCGGTAGGTGGTCTCTGAGACTCTACAAGGATGAAGCAACGTGAGATAAACATGAGCTCAGCCCTACTCACTTTGGAAAATAATAATAATACAAAAAAACAACACTTCTTAGTTTCCCCTCTTGAAATTCTTTCCATTGTCAAGTATCCCCAAAATGCTTAAATGATTGTTTATGTAATCATTGCTCGGGGGTCATGTTCTGGGTCTCTGGAAAGTGCCTACTTGTGTCGACAACTTGTGTCGTAATAGACACTATATAAATAAAATTGAATTGAATTAAATTGAATTTTCTAATACTATTATGCTTTTGGTTTTCTTTAGACAAAACAAAGTGGAAATCAATGAGCTAGGCTACTAAATGTATTTTCTGTAAGATCATGGGAAAATTAAATGGAATCAAGCATCAGTCTGGTTCTTGTTTTCCTACCTGATGTGTGCTCTTCATATTGCTGTCGTCATGTTTGCAGCACATTCATGTATGAAAACTAGGTCAAAGCATACTGCATTGTAAAAGCGGGCGGTTATCTCCTTATAGCACATACACAAACACACATCCGGACAAAACGCCCGACACACAAATGAATGGGAAAGTGTGTATAAAAATAGATAATGGTCCGTGAAAAAATATGGAAGGAGGCTAGGCCTAGAGTTTATGCAAAGTTAATATCACTAGAGTAATAAAGGTTAGTAGCAGAGGTTTCTACATGCAAAAAACAGTTACAGTGGAGGGGGGATTTTAAAAAATGACCTGTAAACAAAACAGTGTCACCAAAAACTCAACACGATGCATCACCAACTTCACAGTCTCTATATTTGGCAAAAATGTAAAGTTGACTTATTACACGTTCTCCCAACTTCTCAATAAAGTCTATTGGCAGATGTAACTGAGGGACTGATGCCACGAATCAAATTTAGGAAAAAAAAAAAAAAGAATAAGATCTCTGCCAGCTGTAGGTATGGAAAAAGTGAATTAACAAATTGAATGAGTATTCTTCGATATTTTATCTTATTCTAATCTGCATTAAATGACTATAATAAAATTTGCATTTTATGGACATTTTGGTAGTAGTCTTCTGTCTTGATGGCCACAGATACTAGTTCAGCAGGTTTTATATGTTTGACAGTTTCCCTTTTTTCATCACAAAGTCATTAATTCAACAACAAATTCTAGTCAAACAGCTTTGTTTTGGCTCGGGTTAAAATACTGTCCACCATCCAGAATCAGTGCTGAAAAGAATGGCCAAACACTGTACTCTAATTGTTTAATTTGACAAATAAAATTGTACAAATGCACCTACTGATTCTTTTCATCTTTCCACAATTCAACATAAACTCAACATTAATCAAATGCTTTCAGTTTGGTTAAATGAGCATCAACATTTAGGATATTTAAATGCTGGTTCAGGATAAATTGATTGCTGCTGAAATTATGATCAGAAAATTAATGAAGGATGGTGAAGACAATTTAAACTAAAGCTTTAAACATAACACACTCTAAAGCAGACTATGAGTCACCTGATTGTCTGTCTTATCTGTGGCACAGACCGTAGGTCTGTTTGGCATCCCATATAAAAAAACACATAAATATTTAACTTACACACTGGCAGCCTGGCCTGGAAACGAAGGCCCACGCACTCTGCAGAGCCCAAGCTCTGTCAGGTGTGCGGCACCAGAGTCTCCGGGAAGAAGTGCTGAGCAGGCTTTACATGACAACTTGTCCCCTGCAGGAGCAAAATGTGTTATTTTCGGCAGTATAGGATCACATTTACCTGCAGTATTTTACTGCAAACACACACCGTATTTACCTGGCTGCTTGTGTTCCCTTCTGCTCTTGTATCACCATACTACACACATACAAGCTCTTCTTCATCATCCTTATCCATTTCTGCCATGCAGTTCTCAGCACTTAGCTCAATAATCTTTTGTGCAAGCTGTTTCCGCTGCACCTCCTCTGTTCTTTCTATCGTTTCATCACCTTGCTGAGTATTCCGCTCCTCTACACTTTGGCCTGTCCTCACCTCACCAAGCACATCATCTCTACATCCATCATGCTGCCCTCCACTGATGTCACCTGCAGCCTGCTAACATTTCTCCTGAGGATGAGGTTGGGGCACAAGCCTCAGATTAGAATATAGCCTCCTTGTAGCGTGTGATTTTCTACCAACTGTCCTTAGCCGTAATGGGACTGTAAGTCTTCTTTTAGCTGCAGAGATGGAGATGCAGTGTGAACTTGGTGGTCTGGCCTCGCAGCCCTGGTATGCAAGGTGAAGGAGCAACGGCAGGGATAGCATCAGCAGAAGGACCTCCTACTGATGACAGAAAGGAGCAAGTGGAGGAGTGGAGGAACACGCAGATGATGTAGACACAGAAGCTGCACTGATGGCTGTAGATGCAGCAGCAACCATGCTGGTGTCCAGAGGGAGGTCCTCTACACTACTTACTTTACATACTGCAGACACAGATGCCTGCAGGTCAGGGAAGGTAGCATGGCAGGCCCTCACCAGTTCACAAAGCCAAGTCTCTCAGCCAGTTCATGCAGCACTCCCACATCTATGAGATCAATTGAGATACCTCCCATGTAGACAAATGTCAGCACCTTTTCAAAGTTGGCCAAGGAGATCAATTCAAGCAGAAAGACAGCAGTGGATGTGGCTGGAACGCAGGTGAACAAATCAGTCTGGTTGCCAACTTAATGAAACACATCACAGTACTGGCGTCTTTGGCAGCAGCGATTGAGGTGGTCAAGCAGACTGGCAGCATGGCTGGGACCCTGCTGCTGGATTCTCATCCCCGTTGAAACTCCTGGTACATCTACATTGGAACATGCAACACAAGCTGCAGAGAAATATGGTTAACATCCATCTAGCTATCTATCTTTAAGCAGCAAATAATGAAATCAAATTACTATCAGTAACCAAAATAACCACCAGTGACTCTGTCCTGATTAGTTGGTAGTTTTAGCTCCACCAGGGTGATATGTCAGCATAGATAGTCTTAATAATGTCACTTAAAATGTTCTTGGAGTCCAAATACGTAGACGCCGCTTTCAATGCTGTCAACACAGAATTGCAAGCTTCGGGAACATCTGTCACATTGTGGCGACAAATGTCAAAACTGTTGTTTGGTGTTGCTCCTTAGAGACATAAAAAAAATGAAACGGTTTTCTTAAATATTTGGATATTATTTGAATCTAGACTAACTCACCTAATGTCTCCATGTACTGGTTTCTAAAGCAGAAACGAACATCTATCATCACATTTGATACAGTAAAAATATGAGTCTAACTGTTAATAAGGTTTAAGAAACTAGTCATTATTTAAAGAACTTTGTTGAACTAAATACAATTAACAAACGCTTGTAGGGATTTTCAACAGTTCATTTATAGAATACTTCATCACAAAAAAAATGTACAATGACTTGTTTTGGGGGGCCAGACATCAAAAGACTTGTAGAAAAATAAGTTTTCATAGTTTTCAAAATAAGGGAGTGCTTTTTTTTTCCATTTCTTACAGTGAATATGGTATTTCCCCAAAATAATAATAGCAATCTTTTTATTGGAGATATTATCTAAGTGGAGCAAATTTTTGAAGGGTCAACATTAAGAATCCAGCTGAAAATCTCTCTCAGAGACAGAACAGGAGAAAAAGAAATGCTTAATTAGGGCTCCAGCACTGAGGGTGCGAGGACCCTATTGAAATCGTGCTGTTGGTTTAGAAGGATTAGAGGAACGTGAAATATTCCTAATAAGTTAATGATGTCTCACCGGAATACCAGAAGGTGTACATTGAAGGCCATGGTTGTCATGGCATTGTGGTTGTCATGCCGTTATTGTAGAACCTAATTAATGCAATACAGGTGGATGTGACTTCATAGAATAGTGTAGGAGGGTCAATGTCATTAAAAAAATGCCTTTGAGACTTCCTGATTTGGAAAAAAAAAGCAAAGATTTTCCATTTAACTTTAAACTCATTCTATTTGTTCCACCACAGACTGTTAGAAATAGATGCTGGTCAAGCTACAGGCCTTTTTAAATATGAATCATAAGCAGATAATGTACAAGGAAATCGCAAAACATGTCCATCCTGTTATGGACAAAATGAAATTAGAACAAAAACATTTTAATTTCGTAGGGATTATATACACACATGACACCACATACACCATCAGAGGGCGTCGCCGTGAGAGGGCGGTAACTTTCGATGTCTCGCCATGAATAATCAAGTTGTTCTAACTTGTATGTGGCTTGTCCAATTTGACTCAAAATGTGTATGTTTAATGAGGCTTCCTCTCTGAACAAGTGTGGATTAATGGATTAATTTCATAGCGCCACCTTCTGGTAAAGGATAATAGTTTTGGTGACTTTATGGCCTGTATTTACACAGCCTGAGTTCTGCACTGAATATACTCAAAACTGTTGTTTAGCAACACATAAAAGTTTGTAGATGTACATTCATTCACCATTAAACAGGAAGTGGTTTTGCCACACATGTGCATGAAAAGAATTCATACAAAAATCCACCATTTGCCCCTGGAAGGGGAGATTCAAGGATCAGATGTTCTGCAAGAAGAGAAAGATTTCATACACTGGATCATCGGGTCTACTCCAAACTTCATCACTCTAAGTGTTTTAACATATGGAATAATAACCAATGATCATATCGCTGCCACACTTTATCCAATTAACTTCAAACTCACCACAAACACTGTTAAACCTGAGCTCATTAAATCCTGTGAGTTTCATTGAGATTGTTTAAACAGTGCACGTACTGGGACAGGATTTACTGTTTACAATCAATAGAGAAAAGCGGGCCAGATATAACAATGTTGGGGCCAGATTGGGTCAATGGCTGTACATACAGTGTTTAATCTGGCATAAATGTGGTGCATATGTTTCTAGTCCAACTCTGAACACATCTGCAGTGTAAAATTCAGGAAAACCTGTAGCGCCACCTGTTGGAAACAGGAAACATGCCTTGTATTACATATTGCATTGTGCTGGACACCTCAGATTTTCTGTTTGTGTGATCAGAGTGCCGTCCCCACAAATCAATCCATATGCTCATATTTAATCACGCTCATAGCGCCACCTTGTTGTAAAATGAGGAATATGTGTAAATGATCATTTTTCTACTTTGAATGTTTTTCTTAGTACTGACAATAATTTGTTTAATTAATAAAACTTGAGGAGGACAAGGTGGACAAAAGTAATAATGGATTAGTGTCCATATTGGTTCTGCAGGATCTCACTGCTGCTTCTGATGCTGATCACATCTATTGGCAGTTTTTTTTTTTTTTTTTTTTTTTTTTTTTTTTTTTTTACACCAGCCATCTAACAGGCTGATTTCTGCTTATTCTCTTTCACTGCTTCAATTGTTGCCTGTTTTTTTCTCCAAACCTCTCAGTCTTTCATCCAGGACATCAAATCCTTTATGGTCTGGATTGCATGTTTAGCAGTGCCACCTTCCTCCCATGGTCCAAAAACACGCATGTTGATTGGTTGTTCTTGTTCTTTTTTTTTTTTTTTTTTCCCTTTTCATTGTCACACGCACACATCGTGCACACGCTGTATGTACGATGCACCCCGAAATTAGTCTCTGCTTTTAACCCATCAACTAGTTTCACTAGTGAGCAGTGGGGCTGCTAGCAGGGCAGCAATTGGGAGTTAAGGGCCTTGCTCAGGGGCCCCCAGTGATTTACCATTGTGGGCAGCCCTGGGCTTGAACCTCCACGCCCAAGCCCACCACTGTAACCACTAGGCCACCACTCCCCTGTGGTTCTAAATTGCCCGTAGGTGTGAGCGTACATGGTTGTTTGTCTTTGTATGTGGCCCTGTGATAGACTGCCGACCTGTCTGGGGTGTAACCTCACCTCTCGCCTGTAATGAGCCGGCAGACCACTGTGAAGGATAAAACAGGTATGGAAAATGGATGGATGAAACGGTCACCCTCAACTCCTTCAGGATCAGGCGTGGCTGCCCTGAAATTGTGGTCGGTTTGCGTCTTTGTATCAACACCTTGTTTTATCTTACTGGAACCGATGTTTGTCAAAACAGACACAAGGTGGCCACTACTACCTCATCTTGTAGATGTTGACTGCCATTTTTAAAAACATATGTAGGTGAAGAAGTATATGCCTGCAATCTCCACTCACTCCACTCACTCCACCATGCTGCCCCCCCCCCGTTTAGGAAATGTGGTCTCTCCGTTTTCACGATGAAGCCAAATATTTCTTGTGTGTATATTTGTGAGTGCTTTCTTGCTGGACCTGGCAGAATATGAAAGAAAAGTCTGAAACAGCCCGTGTTTTGCTACTATGCCTTCATTACTTGTGTTTTACCTCCAAAAAAAAAGGTTTCATAAAACTAAGATTCACTTTGAAGAAAACCTCTGGAGCCTTTTAATTAACCTAAACCAAGTGAGTGGATTATAGAAGAACAATAAAGGAACTAAACCTTCTCGTTTCCATGTATATATGATAAAGCTTTCAGCTTTTAAGGCCATCTGCATCATGTTATTGTTCCACATATTTACTAGATTATTCATTGACCTTTTTAACAGTAGAACACAGTAACAACTCTCTTTTTGTCGACCAATAATCTGAGATCTGCATCTTTGTCAAATAACACTCTTGTTTCATTTATTGCTGAGCCTTCTATTTAAATCTATTTATACCTCCTTTGAGCTTTACAAAGTTTATTACAATTTATACCAAGGGGAAGGTGAATGTCTAAGGTTTATTATCCTTTGTGAGACACAGGAAAAATGAGATATGTCAGTTTCATCAGGATATACTGTGTGATAGACAAAAGAAAAATAAATGACGTGTCATTCATTGTATTAGATTCTGACATAGTTCAAAGAAACTGATCTTATCGGGCACTAAGTAGTACCAGCAAGCTTCACCAATAAATATCCAACCCTGATTCAAAACAGGCTAAAAAGCGGGATAACAGTGTTATGCTCTATTCCACACATAACAAAATTAAAAACAGCATAATACTGATTAAAAAAAATTTATTCTGTAACTCGTAAGGAGTTCACACTACCCACAGCGTCGGAAGTAACAATGACACCCGCCTTAGCTTCATACGTTACTCACTGGGATCGACCACACAACCGTCACATCTACCTGTGGTCTCTTGACAAACCCCCCAAAAACTTAAAAAGTTTAGATATGTAAAACCATTTGTTCACTGGTTTTTGAAGGAGGAGAACAACAAATTATAAAAGACAATGACAAAAAAGAAACAAGATATTTTCCAAATGTAACAGTAGGAAATCATTTACAAAATTGTATGTTTTTTTAAGCTCATCTTTGTAACAGGGTTAAACATTACATATGTTGTATAGGTACATATACAGTATATTAAAACATCACATATCAGACCTGGGATCATAACATTGACTTATTTCATATTACAAACCATTCATTTTTCTACTTAGATCAGAAATTTCTCATCTGATTCGTCAAAGAAAAAAAACTGTTAATATTGTCCAGACTAGGCACACATGATCAACATCTTTAAAGTCAAAGGAAATATATGCTATTTTGGTTGAGTCGAAACTATTTTAAAAGCAACACTCTCTTGTAAAGTCTGTCACTATAGCGGGCTGACACGGCTAAAATCAGTTGCTTTGTATCACTGCGGCTGGATTATCGCACTTTCGTTAGAGGAGGTGAAGGGAACGCAGCCCAAATGTCTGCTTTAAAATTGCACATTGCTACAGTTCTACTTGATATTTTTCTTCTTTTATTTCAATGAGGGAAACAAATAGACAGTATTCCAGCAACATATGTTTAATAAAATTTGACTATTGCTTTTAAGATGCTTGATATGTTGTTAGGCTTTTGGAAACAACGTTGTATTATATTCAATAGTCCTGCCATTTTGTTACAGTAACTCCTCCTTGACTTTTAGTTCTGCTTCTTTTCCAAAAGGTTTCTAAATTATGTCTATCCTCCAGTCATCACAACTTCACTCTATGCTATGATACTCGCTTCCTGGAGCTGGTTCGACCCAAACTGGCAGTGCTGGAACGACGGGAGAGGACTGGAGTTGCAATGGCAGGAGAGTTCTCGTTGGAACACCCGTGTTGGAGCAAAATATCAATGCAACCTTTACTTCCCATCTTTCTGGCCAGCATCATGGCTGTCTGGCCTTGATTATCTTTTGCTTTCACATCGATTCCATACTGTAGGGAAAAGACAGAAAAAAGACCATCAATTTTAAGTAAAAATATAGATTACACATTTAGAACAATTTATACTAAACATTGATTTAAAATGTAAGAATTTATGTTAAGTAAGTAAAGAAACACTTCGAAAATTAGTTAGATGAAATTAATATTTTTTTTGGTAGAAGACCTTCAAATAATTTGCTTCTCTTAAATTCCAAATATAAAAGATTAAAAAAACAAAATTAAGACGTGTTTATTGGTTAAGAGAAAAAAGCAATCCGTGCAATCTGGAATGGGTCACCGTGCACAGACAAGTGACCACACAGACACGGATCTCTGCAGGTCTTTCTGAGCCCATGCAAGGATTTACAGGAGAACATCATGCCCGTTTTTAATGAATTGCCGTCTGAGGGCCAGAAAATCAAAAGCATCCAGTTTTAACCTTCTGCCTTGTTTCTTGCGCATAGATATTCCTCCAGATTCTCTGAATCTTTTGAAATTATACTCTGTAGATGGTGGGATCTTCAAAGTCTTAGCAATTTTACAGTGAGGAACATTTTCATGAAATAGTTCCAGAATCTTTTTGATGCAGTTTGTCAGTGTTAAGATTGGTGAAATTCTGTAAATCTTTACATCTCAGAGGTTCTGCCTCTATAAAATGCTCCTTTTATACCCAGTCATGTTACTGACCTTTTGCCACTTAACCTGAATAGTTGTCAAACGCTCCTTGGTTTGTGTTCACTACTTTTTCAGCCTTTTCTTTCAATAGATCTTGGAGAAGTCGCATGTGTATACTGCTGAAATATGTCTTAAGTACAGGATTCCATGGTGCTGCCCAGACGTGTAATCGTTGTGAGAAAGCAATAGATACTCTATGTTTTAGCTGGTGTCTGGGTGCCTTGGAAACTAATGTAACTGGTGATGGTGAGATATGCAAGAGAAACCCACCCAGACAAGCAGCTGAGTCATAACTACATCTCCCAGCTGACAAGCAGCATGCAGAGCCGTGCAAGGCAGCGAAGATCCGGATGGCAGGGTGTTGATTTGATCCTTGGTGCTGTGAGCCAGAAGAAGCAGCAACCTGGGAAGATCTCTCTCAGTCACTGCAGAAAGCAGTGAAGATGGCATGCTGTCCTCTGGACGGTGGAGTCCGGAGGCTGGCTGAAGAGGAGCCACAAAGGCACGCTGTTCATACTTGGCACGAATCCAGGACTCTCTTTCCTCTCTTGAAAAACAGAAACAGCAACAGAGAGAGAAACAAAAGTTTTGCAAATATTTGGTACTGATATTATAATGTCCTTTTTTTCTCAAGCATAAAATAGCTACAGGTTTTTATTACTTTCCAGAGCATTCATCAATTCATCAATCTATGAACATTATTTAGGAACACGTGTTTCTGTCACACTGGTATGTTGTAAATATGCATCCATGTAATTGTGCCATATGAAACAGCTATTGCAGCTATGACTGTAAATAATAAAGGGTGATCTATTGTTTATTGATGTTATGGGGACCTATATATTGTATTACATTAAAAAAACTATTTAAAAAAATGTCTGTATTCTTGCAACAACATTATACTGTGTTTTTGACAAGTGGATGGATAAATGGATAATAGACATTTATATTACACATACACTACTTTCCCATTCATTTGAATGCTGTAATAAATGCTAATAAGAGGAAAATGCTCAGTGTTATAAATACAAAACAACACATGAAACCAGATACTGTTTGAAGATACATTTGTCATATCCTCAAACTAAAATCCTAAATCAGATGCTTTGACTGAACCCACCTTGATGCATTCGGTGTGGGCTTTGTTCGACCTTGAGTGCACCTCTCCCAGATACTATTGGCCATGTGGTTTCCGATGGCAGCAAGGACCTGTGAGAGTTCTCCCGGCCAGTCATCCAGGTCCAGAGAGCGAACACGTGACAGATGCGTTCCCAGGTTCCTGTGGATTCCTGAGCATTCAATGCAGATCAGTGCACCCAGGTTAAGACTAGCCCACGTCGGATCTGTATGGAAAGCGAGGAGAGACTGGTTACAGCAAGTAAGCCTATACACAGTTCAAAAGGTGCAATTGAGGTAAACTGTGTTGCCTGTGGAGACGTCTTAACAGTCTAAAGTAAATGTGCTGCTGGAGGGACAAATGCACACATACTTACTTTGAGCTTCGCAGTCCACACACAGACCGTTGCCTTTTGCATTTCGGATGGCCTGCAGTGCAACAGCCTCGCTCTGACTGCTCCTCCGTGCCTGCGCATACATTCAATTTTTATGTGTACATAACCACTATGTGCTGTAACATAATGTAGTTTGGGAACACCAACATTAAGCTGAACTCTAAAGTAATCATGAACTAAAGAATCATGCATGACCCAAAAACAACAAACTCAAAACCCAACCACAATAAATACCCCCATAACAGCTTGCCTTTTAATATTTGTCTTCAGGAAAACATTTGACACACTTCATTTAAAAATGTTATTTAATGATGAATGAGACCAATAACTTCCAGTTAATCTAAATAGTCTATGCTGCGTGGACCTTAGAAAATACGTTTATCTCTATTGTCAAAGGCCAACTATCAAATGAACGGTTCCACATCAGTGACAACGCAGTTCCAACAATCTTGGAGAAGTTCATCAAGAGTCTCAGGCAGTGGCACAATGTAGACCTCAAAGACGTGCTGCAGCTGGAACAACTTCAACAAGGTACAGTCGATGGCCTCAAGAAAATGAACAACGCTGCTGTACCAGGCAGGCAGGAGCTTTGCTGCTTTCAGTTGGTGTCGCTACGCAAGTTCATGTAGGCAATAACATGCACAGTGTCTCATTTTCTAGCAACCTCGGCCTGATGAGGCTGGGGAACTCAGATCTCAAGTGGGAAAGCAGCTCAATCTGACCTCCAGAGCGACAGGAGGAAGAACAGATTGAATCTGAAAGGAGTAGTTGTTGTAGTTTATGTTAAGTAAAAATTTCAGCTTCATCTTGTACTTTAGCTCTGAGACTAAAAATCTATCACTCAAAAGGTTTTTCTCATAAAAAATCCAATAAATCTATTGCCTCACCAATCATTACTGAAACATTACTAGCAAAAACATCAATAATTGCAAAAAAAAAAAAAAAAAAAAAAGCAGATTATAAAAGGCCAACATTTTAAATTTAAAATAAATATTTTTCAAGCTATTCTATATTTTTCCAGACTGTCATAGATGGCTTTTTAAGGAACTGTATTTAGATAATCATGTTGCTTCACCTTGTTTCTGCCACTCTCACAGGACTGCAGGCTTGCCAGGATCTGGCTTTCTATAGCAGACACCCACGAGTCTCGATCTTCCAGGCTCTGAGCCTCAAAGTGCCACGTCTGCCCAGTAAACGAAACTATGATAAAGTCTGCATTCTCTTCTTCTAAAAGTAAAAGAGAGAAAAAAAACAACTCTGTTCAGATCTGTAAAACACATTGATGGTAAATAAAACATTTAGGCCAGATTATTTAGTTGTGGATTCAAATCAGTGAAGGAATAACAAAAAAACAAATGCAGAAGGACACAAAACATCAGTTTGATAGAAGGTAAAATAAGAAATATGGTTGGAGTATTACAAACAAAAACAAGTCAAATGAACAGCTCATGCTTGAATGTAAATAACAAATGTCAGGCTCGCAAAAACGGTAAACAGCAGAGAACGGATGCACAGACAGCACCACTATCCTCTTGTGTTACCTGTCTTATTAATGTTTCTCAAGCTACCAAAGCTCTTTAATTTCCACATTTTGCGTTTAGCTGCAGAGCAAGAGACAAGCACAGAAAAAAGATAAATAAAAACGGAGACACAAACAATAGCAAGTTAGGAAATTCTCAGAGAAAAGCAGACTTTCATTCATCTATATCCACACTGAAGAGAGGCAGCTGACAGAACAAAAACAGCATTGAATTAGTGGCGTCCAACAATCAGTTGCTGTTGCATGATGCAGCTCATAAGTTCCTACCACTTAATACACTATCAGTGTATTTTTGTTAAAGAGAACTTGCTTCTCTACCTTTAAAAGTAGAATTTAACATCACCCAAACATAATTTCCCCATAAACGTCTCAGTACCTTCGGCTTGCCCAACAGCAGCATCTCCTTTCTGATTCATACTTTTCTTCCTCCTGTTCTTCCTCCTGTCACTCATGGGAGATGATTGGCCTTGATCTTTTCCTGCAAAAGGACCAGCTGTCCCTTCAAGGCCATCTGATATTTGGTGAAAAAATAATAAATAAACAGTGTTTGTAGTCATAGACCTAAAGCTTCACGTTTTTGGAAAATGAAAAATTGCAGCTTTTTGTGTTAGGCCACTTACCAACACTTTGTGCTTTAGTAGACAATGAGGAGGGGCAGCGCTGGAGTCCTTTCTCGCCCCCTTGAGGAGACAAACCACCAGACCGGTCATCGATCACAGACGCAGTGGCTGGACACAACTGAGGAACTGATGACCAGAGAGGAAGTGGAGGGTTTTTACGCTGTACCCATACCTTCTTACTCTCATACACCACCCAAAGTTAAGTAATTAAGTGTCCTTACGAAAGGTCAATGACAATTGCTCTCCACAGCTTTTTTT
Organism: Xenentodon cancila; assembly: GCA_014839995.1. Lineage (NCBI taxonomy): Eukaryota > Metazoa > Chordata > Actinopteri > Beloniformes > Belonidae > Xenentodon > Xenentodon cancila. The sequence continues at coordinate 10,358,817 of CM026204.1, read as the reverse complement.
TCCAAGTAGAAAAGTTAATTAAAAATCAATTTAATTCAAAGAATGGATATGCAAAACGTATATGCTTCTTCAGCTACATGCTGTATACATGTGTGTTGCTTAACACTGTCTCAACACGAGGTTCAATTATATTGCTTTTTATACAAAAACCGTTGGTTCAATGACAATGCATCTGTTATTTAACATCTAAATTATGGTTGTGGGGTGGGGTCCCTGTGGTTTGTAACAGTTTTAATGGTGGGATTTTTTAAAAATCTTTTTCAGTTTTCTTTTTTGAGTAGGTTTTAGTCATGTTTTCTATCTTCCATCATGTTTTGTGCTTAACTTGTTTGTTTGACAACCTGTTTCATTTTGGAAGTGGTTTTTTTTTTTTGCATGTTTGTTTTGAATTAAAGCCCTCTATTCTCCGTTCTTTTACACTATTGCTTATAATGTTGGAATTAAACATTTCTTTTCCCTCTTCTAATGAAATTATTGTAAATAAAAAAAGAATTAAAAGATGCCAGCAGGTGTCATCAGATTCAGGTAAGTATCTTTTTTTGTATTACTGTTATTTTCTATATTGCTGCATCTCCTGTTTAATTGGTGCTATGCTGGTGGAACCTCATTTCTATGCTTCTTATGAGGAAGTGGAGCCTTCAGACTTGGAGATGGGCTCTCCTGTGTCTGGAGCTGAGGTCACCCAGGTAGTTAAGAAGCTCCTGGGTGGCAAGGCACCAGGTGTGGATGAGATCCGCTCTGAGTTCCTTAAGGCTCTGGAGGTTGTGGGGCTGTCTTGGTTGACACGCCTGTGCAACATCGGACATCACTATTGGTGAAACCCCTCTTTAAAAAGTCTTTAAAAGGAGACAGGAGTGTGTGCTCCAATTACAGGGGGATCACACTCCTAAGTCTCCCTGCTAATGGGAGCATGCTGCTTTAGGGGTAATGGAGAGGAGGGTCCGCCGGATAGTCGAATCTCAGTACTAAAGGAGAAGTGCGTTTTTTGTCCTGGCCGTGGAACAATGGACCAGTGTTATACCCTCAGCGGGGTCCTGGACGGTGCATGAGAGTTTGCTTGGGGTGGTGGGGCTGTCCAGGAGTATGGGGTGCCCTTATACGGGCTGTCTGGTACCTCTACATCTGGTGTCAGAGCTTGGTCCGCATTGTCGGCTTTAAGCCAGACTTGTTTCCCGTGGGGGTTGGACTTCTCTAAGGCTGCCCTTTGTCACCGATTCTGTTCATTACTTTCATAGACACAATTTCTAGGTGCAGCCGAGGAGTTAGGGGGCCTCAGAACTCAGGTCTCTAATTTTTGCAGATGACATGGTTCTGTTGGCTTCATTAGGCCAAAACCTTCAACTCTTACTGGAGTTTTTTGCAATTGAATGTGAAGTGGCTAGGATGAGAATCAACCCCTCTAAATCCAAGAACATGGTCCTTAGTCGGAAAAGGGTGGAGTGCCTTCAGGAATCGTAAACCGCCCCAGGTGGAGGAGTGCAGGTGTGTTATTATCTTTTCTTGTGGGTCTTGTGAGGGAAGAATGGTGCAGGAGATCGCTAGGCAGACCGGTACGGTGTCTGCAGTGACGCGGACTCTGCAACAATCTGTCATGCTGAAAAGGAGCTGAGCCAAAAGGTGAAGGGCTCTCCCTTAGAGATAGTGTGAAAAGCTTGGTCATCTGGGATGGGCTCAGAGTAGACGCGAGATGGAGGTGGCCAAGGCATCTGGTGAGGATGCCACATAAACGCCTCCATGGTGAGGTCTTCTGGGCACGTCCCACTGGGACTACACCCTGGGGAAGACCCAGTACAGGCCGGATGGACTATGTTTCTTGGCTGGCCTGGGAACGTCTTAGGATCCCCCTAATGAGCTGAACGAAGCTCATTTTAATGCTTCTTAGGAGGTAGGACCCCTTCCTACTGTACCAGTCTCATTGGCCTTGATGTGTTGAAACAATTCCTTCAACCAGATATTGCAAGGGGTGCCGTCCATACACGCTGTGTGTCCTTTCTCAGGGAACATTAGTTATGCACATAGTCTCCAGGTTCCTACACCACACATTAACTCATAAAAAAATAAACATAGTCAGAAATTTAAAAAATAACATTAATAAAATACATGGTTTAGCTTTTATTCCATAGATACTACAAAGAATCTGAATGTCAATACAAAACAAAAGCGATGCTCAGCCTTGCTGAACACTATAGATTGAGACAAAGGTGGGAACATATAAGATGTAATTGACTGCCTTTTTTTTTTCTAAATTATTCACTCAAAAAGATCCTAACAACACTAATCAATGATACTGTTTTAGTGTGTACCCAACCATTCAGAGAAATATATACAGTGTACTTTATTAACCCCCTCAGGAAAGGTGTCCTCTGCTTTTAACCCATCACTAGCTGCACACTAGGTAACCATTTTTCCAGTAGCCTGGAGAGCAGTTGGGGGGTGAAGGGCCATGCTTAAGGGCCCACAGTGGTTCACCTTCTGTTGCCAACCCGGGGACTTTCTCTGAAACCACTCAGCTACCACTCCCACTGCTAAGGTAGTTTACAAAAGGATACTATAACTACTATATGTTTTCATTGCTATTGTTGTAGTTATAGCTCATCTTGTCCCTCTAATCTACATAAAATTGGAATATTGTTTTGCTTGTAAACATTCCCACTGATAAGTGCAAAAACAAAAATACCTGTGCCGGCGTTATCAGCTGCTGTCAACTCCTTATTCAGCCCATTAACTCCTGGTAAAGCACCTGAAAGAACAGGTGAGGGTCCTGTGGGTGCGACTGCTCTTGGAGGACGTTTCCCAGGAACTTTAACTGTCACACGGAGCAGGTCAATTTCCTTTCCATGGATATTTTGTATGTAGTCCTGAAAATTACAAAATAATGTGCATTTTATTCTTAAACAGGATTTTGATTCCACTTACCATGTAATGTTTTGAGCGGAGGTGACAGATTCTCAAGTTAAAAAAGAGATTTTGTTTTATTTTGGGGAATAAAACTCTTATAAGACAAATTTGCACATTTTGTTCATATGTGGCTAACTTAGCTCTGATGCAGCACAGCACCACCTACACCGCGACGTTTAACCCACAGCTAAACTCGAAGCTCAACATGATTTCAGTGTTGCAACAATAATCGGTTTAGTTAAGCTGCTGTTAAATTGACTGGAAATGGAAAATAAGGTGTCAACATTAATCCAGTGCAGTCAGGATATCGCACCACAACATTGATGTTGTGTGGCATGAGGATAACATATTATCGCCAAAGGGTCAAAGATTACACATGACGTCATACTTAATCCATGAGCAAAATCTAAAAATAAATCAGTTCAGCTCACAGACATTCCACCAATTGGTATAATTAAAGTTGCTGTGGCTTTAGGCCACAAGAGCAGGTGCATAGGAGCAGGTGTAACTTAAATTTCTGACACATTTAAAATGAGCTTAGACAGAGACCATGAAAATTGGTGCATGAGATGGCTGGAGCTACAAATTTGGCAAGACGTAGAAGTTATTTTATGTAAAAAAAAAAAAAAAAAAGTCACCAGGACCATGTTCAAGTGCAGTGATTATGTATCTGAAAGACCAATTTAGCAAAATGCATTCAGCAGAACCAAGAAGCTGAATGCCTTATGAAAGGGCTCAGTGACCAACTGCATATTGTGTGCTAATTGTACCGGGGAAGCCAAGAAACGCCACTGCGCCTGCTGATTCCTCTAACAGTTAAGTAACACACTCAACACAGTGACAAATGCAGTCAGTTCTTATTAGTAGCACTGTCATTCGTGTGTGCTGTCATTATCCTGCTAAATAAATATTCATGATAAATAAGTATTTTTCTATCAAATAAATAATGCTGTATAATGATATTCATTCAGTACATCCTTGAGATAAAGAAACTCCAGTAAAAGAGACGTGTAGTGGTTGTGACACATTTTGAGGACATTGCAAATATATCAAACTGCAGGTTGAACCACAGGTGCAAACAATACGATGAGGTCAAAGCGGCCACATATCTGACTTCTGTCACACAGGGGTTTGGACCAGGATAAACTCTAAACCTAAAGCCAGTAACGGTGCAATTTTCCCATTAAGTTCATCACTCCTCTCTGGTGTTAAGCTTCAGTCTGAATTACCACCTTCATTTATGTTGTTATGCGTTTCCCATGTTATCGTTGATCCTGCTGATAATGTCTGTCAAACTCTTACACATATACAATTTACAATAATTAAAACAATGGTCATGTGAAGATCTAAACAAATCTTCAATACCATTTATTTCAGACAAAACCTAAATTTTTCTTTAAATCAGCAAATCTTTTATGTTGGCTGGAAAAAAGAAAATCTGTTGCTGTATAAAACTAACATTAGCTCGTTACAGTTTTGAATGGAGAACAGTTTGAGTTTTTTGTAGCCTTAATGTTGATAAACTAACATTTTTGAGTTTTAAAGTGCAGGTCAGCATTTAAAGTGCATCATTAAAACATTTTAATGTGCTGAAGTTTCTGAAGCTTTCTGAAATACCTTTTGCTGCTGCACAGGAAAGACTCAACCAGGAGAAAATGCTCAAGTAAAACAGTCAAGCAAAACAACTGTAACGGATGATGAAGTTTACAGGAGAGATATACGCTTTGCTTAAAAAAAACAAAAAACGTGTAATGTTGTGATATCAAATATTAATTTAAACTTTGCCAGGTTTTCTTCATGTTTTTCATAAATTCCTTTACATGTTATGTTTCCTGTAAAAAAAAAAAAAAGAAAGAAAGAAAGAAAGAAATTGCACAAGAATAATACAGTTCGGTATATTTAACTGCCCCCCATGAAACTGTACTTTGGGGCAACTGTGGCTGAAGAGGTTGAGTAGTTATTTTGTAGTTGGAAAGTTGGGGGTTTGATTCATTTCTCCTTGAATTTATTGATATATGTAGAAATCTTCAGATAACCGCTACACAAGAAACACAAGCTTTCCTGTTTAGTGATGCTTTGTTGTGTTTTACCGCTATATTGATCCATTTGGAAATATTTTCTTACACTTGCGCTGGAGTGATAAAACAGTGTGCCGTTGTTGGACAGGGTGACATATTTCTTCTTCCACTCCTTATTCAGAGAGCTACCGCTTCTCTTCCACAAGATGCTCTGTTGAAAATGACAATGAAGACCACAACACTCAGAACAGGCATCCTGGAAACTATTCAGATTTAGATTGGGGCAGGAGCTCTGAGCAGCCCTGAGAAAAATCGAAACAACAGACATTTTGTACTGTTTCTGTAAAAATGAAATCGGCATGCTTCATTTTTTTCCCTCCTTGTTTTTAAAGATGGAACCAGCAGGAAAATGGTATGACAAAAACAACTTCACTCAGTTCTTAGTTTATTTTATTTATAGTTGAATTGATTTGTAAGGTGCACAAACCTGTTTGATTGGAACGCCGCGCACGCTGCTCAGGTCTCCTTTAGGATCGCCGGTTTTTTTATCAATGTCTCGGTTCTGAAATAAATCCAACAGCAGGCAAATTTTTAAAAGAGATGACTTCTCCAGAGAAAGTCAGAGAAGAATGAGTTAAGTGAAATGTAAATGGGATGACAGGAAACTAAATATGTGGGATCATCAACCATTTAGAGCAACTGACCTTAAAAAGGGAGGGCCTTCTGGGGATGCCCTTCAGTGAGCGTGAGTTCACACTGCCTCCCCCATCTACCTGAGCAACCCGCAGCTCCCTGTGACCCACCACAGGGGTGGAGGGGAGGGAGAAGGTGGAGCCACTATTGAGGCCATTACTGGCCTGAGTGGTGAAGTAAGCGAGAACAGGGTCGGGAAGACAGGATACAGAGTGGGAGTTGGAAATGGAGATGAAGAATGAGGATGAGTTAAAACTGAAAATGATTTGCAAAAAGTGGGTGATGATTGACAGCATAAGTGGATGAGAGGGACTGTGATAAAGAACAGGATTAAAGGTCTCAAGGTCGATGTGTAAAATTAAATTCACCTTTGACTCTTATTTTTTAAAGCATATTATCTCTTTTGTCAACATATATGTTTAAACAGTCAAGTTGTCAAGTGACAATAGCAGTGTTGCTGGTTATGGTTATGGCTTCATCTGTTCTTCTTCAGTTTATCTTTTAGTTTTAGCCTCATTTGTTGTCTTTTGTTGTTTGGGATCCTATTTTTGTATTTATCTTCATTTCTTGTTTTATTTTGAAAATCAATTGATTTTTGAAAAGTAATTCATTTTGTGCACTTTCATTTTAGATACAGATTTAACCAGGTCTTCTCTGTAACACCTGCCCTGTCTCGGGGTTCAGTCAATAAGCTTGTCAATAGGTTCAATACTAAAGTTTTAAATGTTATGGATACTATTGCTCTCACTGAGGTGAAGGTTATCTCTGGAAGGAAAGAGTCTCCATGGAAAAATTCCACGCTGGTGAAAACTGAAACACCATGACACCGTTTTATCCCATTAACAGCAAAGACCTGGAGGAAATCTTCGTCTTGCTGTTTAGACATCCAGCCAACACATTTTTTTAAAAAGGTCTCAAAGATTTTGCGGTGAGACCTTTTACAGATTGTGCCTTCATCTTTAGTAGGCTTGATAATTGCAACAATACTTTTACAAGTCTACCTAAGAACTCATTCAGAACTCTGCTCGAGTCCTAACCTAAGACCAAAAACGTGGACCACATCAGTCCAGCTCTGAGGTCTCTAAACTGGCTCCCTGGTTGTCAGAGGATAAACTTTAAAGTTCTGATGCTGGTCTATGAAGCTCTGAATGGTTTAGGACCAAAGTACATCAGTGACCTCCTGACCCAGTATGAACCTTCCAGATCCCTCAGGTCATCGTTTTTATCAGTTCCCAGATTCAAAACTAGACATGGAGAAGCTTCAGCTTCTATGCTCCACATGTCTGGAACAAACCCCAGGAACTCCCAGGACGCCTCAGACCAGCTGAAACTCTCCAGGTTGAAGACTCACCTGTTCTCAGCTGCATTTGAATAAAGACACAAATCTGCACTAATGATTTTTTTTCCTACTAAGTGATGATGTTCAAATGTCTCTGTAAAGCACTTTGAATCACATTGTGGTTGAATTGTGCTATACAGATAAACTTGCCTTGCCTTACTTGCAAATTGAAAATGAATACAAATAGCCTAAACAATGTAGAATTCCAGTTTCTGAAAGCTGAGAAGTTGCGATTTATAGCCACCATGTGGTAATTTTACTTGCACTGTTGCAGGTAGAGTTATGGTGGAACTTGTTAAATGTTTTTTTCATTACACCTATGATTACTTTTTATAGATATAATGTGTATACTGGATCATTTCTTTCTGCGTCGCCATTCAGACTACCAGAGCAGCAGACAGTTTCAGCTCAGGTAAGGGATTAGCTCTCTGGGTTGGGAGTCGTTGGTGATTTGTTAATGTGTGAGTGGAGCCAGATTGCTGTGAGAAGTCCAGTGATTCGTTCACTTGGCTATTGTGAGACATGTGGGGATTCATTCGGTCACAGCTTATAGCAGGGATTGATTTGAAACAAGAAAACAGGGCTGTTGCATTTCTCACAGCAATAATACACCGAATAATTTCATATAATATAAAAATACAGTAAGAATAGCAATCACACAATAGAGAACTGTTGTCTGGTCTCTGCTTTGCAGTTAGCGAGCCAGCTGTACCAGGGATGAATCAGTGAATCAGATAATAGAGACGAGGACTCATGACTCACGAGTCAGTAAAATGACTCAAGTTTGAACGATTCGTTCAGGACTCACACGTCACTATTGTGTTAGATTTACTGACTTATTATAAGGTCAGAATTCTGCGTTCTCTCAAGTAGTCTTACTCCATGTCTCATGGTTGCTAAACTAGTATCAGAAGTAGGATGGACCGTGAGAAGGACAGACACCAAGAACAGATGGAAGAAGAAGCCGCTTGCCAGTCTCTTGAGAGAGCAGCCTTGGTGACTAAGAAGTGGGTCCCTAGGTCCCTGACGGTTCCACTGACCTACGATCACATGGCCGAGACAAAGACAGTGATGACAGATTTCCTGCTGGATCCCTGCAGTTCACTGCTGCTGAACTGTGACAGTCCGCTGTTACCATTGCTCCCATCATCGCTCCACCCAGAGCAGCTGCTGATATATGACAGCGCAGACCAGCTTGAGCTATTCCTCAAACAGATCCGGATCGTGGCAGTACACAACAACTGAAGGGAGGAGGAAACTGCCACACATCAGGCCCAAGCACAGCAGATACTTCTGAACCTGGTCCCAGTGAAGAAGCAGGACCTGGACACACCTAACCACGGAGTTAGTATGGCAGGTTAGGCGGCACTCATCAGAGACACGTAAGAGGGAACATCTGACAAGCCAGGAAGGCGAGAGCCTGGGAGCCTTCAGCTACATGTCTGGCGGAGTTACAACTGATTCTCTGTGGTTGTGCAGGGAAGACTAAACTCTTCGTGTGTTCCTGCAAAGGCTCACTTCCTCAGCACCTTCACTAACATGTTGGCCGTGCCAAGCCCCAGACCCTGGAGGAGGCCCTCTGAGAGGCAAAACAGGCTGAGACCATCCTCTCCATACGGTACCTGGCGCTCAACCCTGCATCAGGATGGCTGGCTATGAGGACGAGGAGATGGAAGAGGTCTGCCGAGTCAAGTCAAGACTCCACATCCACTGCATTGAACTTCATCGGCCAGATGGGATCTATGCTGCTTGTCAGGTCGCTGTTAACGTAGTAACAAGCATGTACACGTCACACGTGACCACCCCATCTCAGCACCGAGGTCCATCCAGAACAGCTCTGCTAGAGGTAGATGGCAGCGGGATGTTTTCTAAATCTAAATTAAAGTTTGTTTATTTGTAATTCCTTATCGAACTCTATTAGTTTTAGCAAAAGCGGCACTCTCTGTGAGTTTAAAAAATTAGCAATTATACTGTACTGAAACACAGTCATGTTTTAAAGCAAATTTAAGGAGGATCCTCACAATGAGAACGCTGTCATACTTTTGGTATCAGCTATAACATAAACCAAGTTGTAGTTGAGAGAATATTCTTCAGTCTGAATCACAGCTAAGATAAAGTTTATATGCTGTCCAAGTCATATGAAAATCCTTGTCTCCTGTGGATCCTTAGGTCCTCTGTAAGCTGTTCACCTGGTCAGTTTTTCAGATGTTTTGATTATAAGAATCAAGGTACGAACGGTTGTGAAAACACATAGGTAGGAGATTCACGGCTGGATTGAAAATGTTGGATTGGTGAAACCTGAGGCCTCCACCTCTTAATATTCGTCTTTCCCATTTGACACGGAGGACTTCTTTTTTCCTCTCAGACTATCTATCATCTCTATCCCACAGGGAATGGAAGCACTGGGGTTCCGTCTTGCTACATCCTCAGTTTTAATTTAAAAAACGCCACCTCAGTTCAGGAGGTAATCATGAGATTACAGGTTTACCTGTAGATTTCAAATCGCATAATAATTGTGTAGTAGTTTGTTTGTTTACAGATGTATGTATAGATATATTCTTTCTGGTATTATACATCTAAAACAGATAAGTGATGACAAATAAATTGCACTTTTTGACTTCTAAACTAAAACTTTCCACATACATGGTTCAAATCTTATCTAAACCCCTCTGAATAGTTTCAAATCAAATGACTGAGACCACAACAGTTTTTAAACCAGGGTGTAAATAGGTTTATTTCTGCCCTAAAGTTTTACTTGGGAGTCAATAGAGATTGATTCACTTTTGGAGCCTGCCTCCAGTGGCCAGTCAAAGAACTGCAACCAATCTTAGTTCCATATTGGGATTCAACCCGGAAGTTAGATGGGTGCTGCTTGTATTGGGGATCCCTGGCAGGCCATGTGTCCATTATACCACGCGTGGCTGTGTGTGCAATTGTGTCACTCACAACCTAGTCACATAGAGGTATACACCTCAAAATTTCAAGTTACAGCCACATCTGGGGTTTATTCCAACTTTGCTTCTGAATGTAATAACCTTAAGCATAACTATAAATAACAACCCCAACTAGACAACCACAGCAAATTAAAGTATATCTGCTCTTAAACACCGTTATACAAGCATTCCTCTGCCTGCTGTCACAATGAGCAGGCAGTGAGGTATCAAGTAGGAACTACTGTGAAACAGCTGTGCCACACCAGCCATGGTGAAGTGTTACCGATTTAGACTAAAGACGATCCAGAAGCGACTATCCACGCTGCTAAATATACACATCAAGACTATTTTTAGAGCTAAACAAGAGAGGAACATGTTCAGTGGCAGACTTCTGTCACTGTCGGGCCCACAGACGGGCTGAGGAGGTCCTTTGTCCCCCAGGGCCATCCAGTATCTATCTATCTATCTATCTATCTATCTATCTATCTATCTATCTATCTATCTATCTATCTATCTATCTATCTATCTATCTATCTATCTATCTATCTATCTATCTATCTATCTATCTATCTATCTATCTATCTATCTATCTATCTATCTATCTATCTATCTATCTATCTATCTATCTATCTATCTATCTATCTATCCTCTCATCATTTCTTTGGAGTGTGCGCGCCCCTGCTAAGGACCTTATATGACTCTGTGGTAGCCTCAGCTGTCCATTATTACCATCGTCTGCTGGGGAGCTGGGAGCTCTGACACTAAGCCGTCTGGTAAGTTGGGCCAACACAGCCCTGGGCTGCCTGCTGGACTCTGTGGAGGAGGTGGCTGAGAGGAGGATGTTAGTCAAGCTGATATCCACTCTGGACAATCCCTCTCACCCGCTGCATCAGACAGTGGAGGCTCTGATACACCTTCACTGTAGAAAGGAGTGCTACCACAGATCTTTTATTCCTACCACTGCTAGGTTGTACAACTCTATGGTTTGGTTGTACTTTGGTCTGTTTCTTTCTTTTCAAACCACTGACGGGACTGTGAAATATTTGGGCAATAGCGTATACACATAACACCCCACCCTACACGGATAAGATAAGCAAAAATGAATAAAATGATAAGGAAGAGGACCGTTCTGGAACTGTGCAAAGGAGGATACTTCATAAAATGAAGAAGATCATGAACAACCCTGAGCATCCTCGTCACAACACAATGATTCAGCATCAGTGTCTTCAGTCGGAGGCTTCTTCAGATCAGCTGCAATACAGCCCGCTACAGGAGATTCTTCCTGCCCACAGCAATAAACCTCTACAATGACTCTTTGAAGAGACTTAAATAATGACTCCAATTAAGTTCTCTTTAGGGATTAATAAAGTCTTTTTAAATTTGAATATTGAGTTGAACCTCCCTACCCCACACACTTCCAATTTTGATGTTAATATAGCCTGGATTTTTTATTTTGTACTTTGTATTTTTTTTTATGTTTTTCAGGTTTTTTCGGTGTTGCTGAAAGGTGTTTTATTATTTGAATTATTATATTGTTTTGATGTTCTACATAAAGCACAGCTATGTCTTATTAGGATTTGAGACAAATGCTTATCTTTATCTTTACCCTGATAAAAACTACAGCTGTGAGAACACGGTACCTGTCCAGGGAATGATGATGATCCAGGTGTGGAACCTCCAGAGTGACTGGGTGAGTTAGGCAGGGACTTGCAGGCCTGCAATGCCGCCTGCTTCTTCTGAGCTACAATCTTCTGGGCAGCTGAAAAACACATAGCAGCCGTTTACATTTTTAACTGCCACTACCTTACAAGTGTCACAAGTTAAGCTTCTCATCATGGTGAACTAACAGCAATAATAAAGTGAGTCAACTCACCCTCTGAAAAGACTCTATCAACATTGAACCCGTAGGTGGCGCAGGTCTCATAAAAGAGGGAGTGGCGCACGTCAATGCACAGCTGTCTGGCTCGTTGATCCTCAATCACACGAGGGTTGGTGCTGCTTATTTTATCTGATTGAACAAACAAATTCAGTGAAATTGACAAATTCTGTATCACCTCACTATTTAGTGGTTGGTTGATGGCCTACCAAGATTACTTTCATTAATTTAATTACTTATTTGAAAGCAAGCTGCTAAGTACTTAGAAGCCTAGTTCAAGTCTGCTGTGGGTTCATTTTGCTATTATTTTACTTCGGCAAATATAATCTTCCCATACATTGCTGCACCTCTATTTTTGAATCCTCAATTTAATGCAAGCATTAAATGTTAGAAATCACGTTTTCCAGCTCAATGTGTGCAAACGTTCCTTTTGTGCATAATACCTATTAATTATATATATTTTTTTTATGGTTTAAATTTTTTGAGTCGTTCAAACTTAATATGGTTCTATTAATCATGTGTAATAGAGACATGAAACCTTTTTCTATTTTGCATCTATCGGAGAATTTTAATTGACATGCATTGTGAAACTGGTTTCGTCACTGAGCTGCTTGAGCTCCCAGTAAGACAGTCTAAAGAAATATTTAAAACTGCCTTCCCCATATACAAGGAGAGCTCAGTCCAGATTGTTCTCGCTTCTGGTTCTCCATGGTGGAACCAACTGCCAAATACTATCAGAATATAAGAGAGTCCTTTTCCATCTTGAAGCATTTCTTAAACACCATCTAGAACATCTCCTCTCTAAACACGTTATTATGAACCGTTTCAAAAAGTCATCCAAGAAGATACATTTAACATCACAGCCATAATGACCTAATTTCAGATAATAAGAACTAGGACTAAGTTAGCCTTTCTTATTGTTTTAGATGAAGTCCATATGGCTGTGACTTATGAGATATGTGTACTGACCTTGGGTTCCCACTACAATGACTGGGATGTCTGAACGATAAGCACTGAGCTGGCTGTACAACTGGTAAAGCTCTTGGAAACTGGCCTCGTTCTCCAGGCTGAAGACCAGGATCACGGCATCAACCCAGCTGCTGAACTAATAAAACAAAGAGGAGGCACATATTAGCTGTCTTTGATGAACGATGACATCGGAAGATGCACACATTCACATTCACACAAAGAAGTACCTGTGCATCAGGTAACCCAACTTCTTCCCGGATCAGTAGTAAATGACTTTGCCCATCCACCAACACCTCCTTTTTATACCTTCCACCTGACAAGAACAATGCAAATGACAGACAAGTTATTCAACAGCATTACAGAGTTGTAATGTTGCCATATTGGGCACATTTGTGTGTGCTTTCTAAAGGCTCTGCATCCTATATTTGAATATTTGTTTATGTTTCTCACCATCAGCTTTCTCGACTGCAACATAAGTGCCTGTGATATATTTGTTCACCAATGCTGACTTCCCACTTTTCAGACTTCCAAGAATGCCCTGAGAGTAGAAGGAAGAAAATGTAATGCCACAAAGTTTATTTAGGGTTCGCTATCATTCAAATTCACAGCAAAATGTTCAAAATATATTTTGTGGCAGTGCCACATATATTTATCAAGCCTGTTAGGAATGACATTTTACTGGAAAATGGAGGAACTGTAAATGCCCTCCATAGATATGCCTGTATAGCTTTAAAGTCCTAGTATCTGTTCCTATCTCTTATTGTTTACGATGAGGGGTGATGTGTATGTTTATAATGGACAAAAAAGTGCTGGACATCATTGGCGGGGATCAAAGGATTCCCTGTCAGCGTGCAGCTGGGAACAATTAATCAGTATGAGAGGATGGTATAAAAGGGAGCAACATCCAGGACACAAGGACGCTGGCACGCATACTCAACTTGATGGAAATACAGAGGCCATGCTAACTACAAGTCATCCAAATGCTTCACATCCGCATTATGGAATATACTGCTCATTTAAGTGGATTTTACCAGAACTGGATATGATCAGGAGACTTCGATGGTGGAATATATATCCAGTATACAAGCATACCGTATACGGTTTAGGCGAGGATTCACTGAGGATTGGAATACGTCTTTGCTTTAGGAACTATCAGCATCGTGTGAGACTATTCCATTATATATATTCTGGACGGAAGTGGTTCTCCACGATCTGTGACGCTTCCTTGGTGGAGTTTGGAAGATGCCAGATGGACATAAAGGTGTATATAGTCGAAGTGAATACAAAGACATGGTATTAATTGATGATGGGTTGTAAAATATTTGGGGTTGTATGTATAAACACTATATTACCAAAAATATGGGCGCACATCAAAATAATCGGAATCAGCTGTTTCAATCACTACCATGGCCACAGGTGTATAAAATCATACACCTCGGCATGCAGAATGTTTTTACAACTATTTGTGAAGGAATTGGTCGCTCTCGGGAGTTCAGTGAATTCCAGCATGTAGCTGTGATAGGATGCTACCTGTGCAACAAATCCAGACATTAAATTTCCTCTCTCCCAAATATTCCACAGTCAACTGTCAGTGGAGCGGGATCAGCGCATGCTGAGGCGCATAGTGCAATATGGTTGCCAACTTCCTGCAGAGCCAATCGCTACAGAACTTCAAACTTCATGTGGCCTTTAGATTAGTTCAAGAACAGTGTGTAGAGAGCTTCATGGAATGGGTTTCCATGACTGAGCAGCTGCATCCAAACCATACCTCACCACGTTTAATGCAAAGCATCGGATGCAGTGGTGTAAAGCACGCTGCCACTGGACTCTAGAGTAGTGGAGACGCCTTCTCTGGAGTGACGAACCACGCTTCTCCATCTGGCAATGTGATGGACGAGTCTGGGTTTGGCGGTTGCCAGGAGAACTGTACTTGTCTGACTGCTTTGTACCAAGTTTAAAGTTTGGTGGAGGGGGGATTATGGTGTGGGGTTGTTTTTCAGGAGCTGGGCTTGGCCCCTTAGTTCCAGTGAAAGGAACTCTGAATGCTTCAGCATACCAAGACATTTTGGACAATTCCATGCTCCCAACTTTGTAGGAACAGTTTGAAGCTGGCCCCTTGGCCCCTTGCTCGTCCAATATCTTCGCACGCAGACAGTGGCCGTGAGTGGTGGCTGTCTTCTGGGGTTGGTTATATCGCTTGGGTTTTTCCTTCCTCCCTCTCTCTCTTTCTTCACCATCGTTTTTTCCCTTTGTCTAATTTGCAGAAGATAGGCAGCAGGAGTGGTGTGCCTAGTTGCTGTGTAGTGTGGGAATCTGCTAGGTTTGTTGCCCTTAGTGGGGGCAGTTGCCATGGACGGGGGGTGTGAATGGGGTTGAGGGACCTTATTTGCGGCCTTTGTCTCCAGGGTCCTGCCTGTGCCTCAGGTTGGCAGTGGTGCAGCATTGGGGAGCTGGGGGACCCATTGCCACTGTCCCTCCGGTTGGTGGGTTACAGCTAGTGCCACTGTACCCGAGGGTCATCCGGGATGGTCTTGTGTGATGAGGATGTTGGTGGCAGTAACTAATGATAACAATAACTACCATTGTTATTAGCATTACCATTAAAATCATTTCTATTATAATTTTTATGACTTGTTATTTTTGGCCTCTTTTTTTGTTTATTTGTTTTATGAAATGAATTGTTCTGTGTACATTACATTCACTCACATACACTACAACACACCACACAGTCACCAAGCTGCACCCATCACTGTCTAGTCTTCTTGTTCCTGCTCTTTCGTGTCCCACTATTGGAGATTTAAGTCCTCTTTGACAGAATCAGGTTGTCTTTTTTTCTTATTCCTTTCTTTCTGGGATCAATGAAATATGGTCGACTGTTAAGAGAGGTGCTGAAGGAAACATTCTCACACACTCATGCACAAAAAATGCATATATATATGTGGCTTTCAGGTTTTGCCAAATTTGGTATTAACCATTATTATTCATATATATATATATATATATATATATATATATATATATATATATATATATATATATATATATATATATATATATATATATATATATATATATATATATATATATATATATATATATATATATATATATATATATATATATATGCAACAACTGGGGAAAAAGGAAAAAAAGTTTTTTTAAGGAGAATTGGATGTATATTAGCAAATAAGTGAATCTGATATGAAAACAGTTTGCATATTGTTTGGAGTTAAATCAAAATTAAATCAAAAGTTAAATCAAATTTGTGATGCAAAGAGAGGAATAAATTATATAATTTTCTCTTATTGGAAGTGAATGGCACTCACCAGTCTCAGCTCTGGAATGGATCTGCTCAGTGTCCACTCCTGGCTTAAGGCAATATTTACTACAGAGAAAGACAAAGACAGTCAGGATGGGAGAAACACAGATTCATAATTCTGATTATATAAAAGAAGTAAAAAATCCAATCCAAGACTGGTTTCATAGGTGGATTTGTAGGCTACATTTATGAATTAACCTCTCAATCAGAGTGTAAGTGCAATCAGAATGCTTTTTATCCACATTGCCTTCAATGTGTGATGGCCAGTGCTTATTGAGGTACCACAACCCTTTTACTAAAAGGTTCAGTTTTGCTGCAATCCAAAGGTGGCTACTCATCAGAAGATTTGAACACTCTGTCTTTTCTGAATTAAATTAGGAGTCATTGTTCTTGTTATCAAGTGACATGATGGTTGGACTGTCTGAAGACAAAAAGAAATACTAAAAGTTAGAGGTTCTACTACTCTTTTGCCTGAAAAATGAGACTTCACTTATTTCAGTTGAACTATGTTACATTTCGTGCCCACTACATATACTTTTGGTAATCAAATCAAATTACATTACAATCTACATAAAACTATTGTCCCTTTTGAGGTGAACAAAGTTCACTAGAATCATGTCCTCACAAATTTTATCTAATCATGTCTTCCAATAAATGGATTTTGGTGAATTTATTGATTCTGAGATCTATTTTCATGGAGATTTGAACCATGAAACTGTTTTTACTCCGGCCCAGTATTGGCTGATGGACTAATTAGCCACAGCTAACACAAAGCTGTTTGTTGATGTTTCCCAACTCTAGAAAAGGAAAAAAAAATCCCAAATTCTTTGGAAGCAATCTATGGGCTTATTCAGTTGTACAGAATATTATTTTCAACAACAGTGGAATATCTTGAAATTGCAGTATGAGATTCATACCTTTTTGTCTTGCATCCCTCACAACTTCAGTAGAAGAACACAAATACTTTCTCCCTCTCTTTTTTTTTATTTATCTATTTATTTATTAACAAACTTCGCTACTAAGGCCAGGATGCTACAATGAAACTGAGTGGGAACATGTTTTCTTTAGAACGACTTGAATAAAAGGCAAGAATGACCTTACAACATATCCCTTTGTAGATTTGTACACAACTATGCCACATCTGAGCTAAAGACCCAAGTAGGACTGCAGCTAGTCTGACCCTTATCTTCATATTTAGCATTGATATGCTAAATATAAAGATAATATTGATATATAAAGTATGATATCAAGCTGACGTATACATGATTTTGTTTTGTATTTCACATATTACTCATGAGTCTTTTATTTTTTATTTCACATGTTATTTCCAGATCTAAAGGTAGAGGCAGCCGGCAAGTTGAGCCTGGCCCAAAAGAAAGCCCACAGTGTAGGACTTCAACAAAGCCGTCTTGACTCATTCAAGTAACCTAGAAAGACAACAGATTGCACCAAATGAATAAACCTACTACACACTATTGGTTATAATTGTTTATTTTGTATATCTAGAAAAAGGCTGGTGCTTTGCTGTCAGTTCACATCTTGGCTGGGATGTTTCTGTTTGAAGTTACAAATCAGGTTGCTTGACGATTCTAAATTCAACGTAGGAGTGAGTTTGTGCATTCATGATTGTCTACTTTCTCTGTATATTTCTGTAATGAAGTAGTGACCTATTCAGGTTGCTTCCCTCACAGTCCATCTGTCATCATGTCCTTGGGCAAAACCCCACATTGCCCCTGATGCATTCATCAGTGTATGTGATTTTGTTGTTGATCACACACACTAACCACTGCCTTTGTGTAAATCTCTATGGTATAAGAGTGCTGTATGAATGTATATGGATGCGTGAATGAGGTTCACAGTGTAAAGGCACCTTGAGCAGTCAGCGAGTACAGAAATGCTATATGAATAAAGTGCATTTAGCCAAGAACAATGTTCCTCAATTCTGGTCTTCGAGAAACTACAAAAGAGGAACGTCCACTTCTTCTTCTTCATCAGCTTCAACCACAAGCAATAGAATTAATGCTAGTTAGATGCCTCAGCTCTGATCTAAGAGATCTCTTTTTTGGTTTCTGTGAAATCATAAACATCAAGCATTTCAAGAGGATGACATTAAAATCTAGGAAAAAAGGATTCATAAACAGATATAGTGCATCTATGCTCAGTGTGAATATGTGGTGTATCAATCAAAAAGTGAAGATTAAATTTAAGCTCATCTCTAAATCTATGAAGCAGCCAAGCCAGTCACACTATAAATGGAACTAGTGATGGTGGCTTCAGTCGGGAAACGGGGGTTTACGTTTGAGGTGATCCTGCAAAAGTGGAAGTGGAAGTTACCTTTTGTAAAAGTGATAACTCCTGCCACAGAGTCACGCATGCACTATGTCTGTCCTTGTCTTTCTGACTGAAAGCCCTTTTTATTGCATGCTGTTGATGCCAAAAGTGAGTTGACAGTGTGGCCTTTCCGTTGTTTTGACACACAGATTCCTTTAGAAAGACAATTATCCTCACTTCTCAGTCCGAAATGGTCTTTAGTGGACTGCCGTGTGGGATACAGCTGACATAAAAAATGTTGTATTTTATATTGTTTTCTGGAATTTTGTTCTCGAAGTCAAGTTACACACACATGCACACACAGACATGCACACAAATTCACCTCCTCCATCCTCTGTTTCATCACGCTCTGCCTCTTTAGCTGCAAAAGCAGTAGTCCTGACGGTTCCCATGGCAACATTTCCTCCTGCCCTGTGTGAGTGTGTGTGTGTGTGTGTGTGTGTGTGTGTGTGTGTGTGTGTGTGTGTGTGTGTGTGTGTGTGTGTGTGTGTGTGTGTGTTTTATAGGGCTAGTCTTACTACTTTACTGGATCCGCAGAGCGCATGTGTAACGGTGTGAATACACAGTGAGTGAATGAATTCATAAAACATGCATGCTTGATCTGATTTTGAGCAGACATGTTAGTAAAGTACAAGCGTTGTATGTTAAAGTCGCCGGCACATTTCCGACAGGAAAAGACAACACCTAAACATACCACATGCAAGCTTTTAGAAAGGACACGAATCAAAGCCAGCATGAATAAAGAATTAAAGGAATCTATATGCCTGAACATGCAGTGGGTGGAATATCAAACACCGGATTAGAATATTCTAAATTGGCTGTGGATCCTTACTTCTCTTTTTGATGTGGGTGAGCAAATATAATTTCATGTTTTTCCTCCCTGCCAACCCTTCCACCTATGTGGATATCAAGTCAAAGCAGAAAAGTCAGCTGGAGTGGTACAATCCATCTGTGATTTGTGCCATCAACTCCTCCCCCCTTGGAGTTGATCATTAGACTAGTGCTGGTAACACCGCTACCAGCATTGTGTGAGTGTCAGTGTGTATGATTGCAGATTAACCCCAACCCAACCCCCCACCCCCCACCGACATATACACACACACACACCACCACAGCCACGTGAAACTGGTCCAAGCTCAGAGCAGAATTAGGTTAAGACCATCCAAGATGGTTTCGTTGTCACTTGCCAGATCAGAGAACTTCATTTATCATCAATTTCAATGGCATCAAGAAAATGTTCCTTAAGGGGCTCAATAAAGCCTGTAAATGTGTTCTCTGTGAAATTGCTTAAAAAAAAAGATAAACCCCTCCCATTCATAGCTTGATATAAATGGATGTCTCTACACTGATGAACTGCTTAAATTCTAATAAGTATTTGATAATATGGAACTGTAGTCAAGAGGCTCTGACAACAGTTAGCTGTGTTTAATGTACATGAAGGGTTGACTAGGGGATGAAGAGGTGACAGTGGTGTGCGCTTGCAACCTCCTACCTTCCTCCTCACTGGAATCTCTCTGTATATAAACAGATGGTGCAATAGAGGATGGCTCCGCTGCCCCTGAACTGCTCTTTGTGAAAATACCACTGATGAATTTAAGCATCTTTCTGTCCTTAGCAGAGCCACGTTGACCCTGCTGCACCTGGTGGACATCTCTGGCCAGTCCAAGGTCTTCAGAGAGGTTATTTAGGTCACTGTTATCAAGTGTACGGCTTTTACCCTTCCGTGCTGGTTTAGGGGCTTGGGTACCAGGTGCAGGTAGGGAGCTTGAGCTTGTCTTCAGTCTCTCCTTCCTCGGGATGTCTCTCATCACTGCAGCAATGCAACCTCCAAGTTCCAGTGGAATTCCACTTTGAGTCTCATCCTGCTGGTTCCGCCATCCTTCAGGTTGGCTTGCCTCAGCCCAGGAGGCCCTGCAGGGGCCTGGGGAGCACATCAGACCTCTGCAATCCTTACGATCCAGGCTCTGGGCTGAGGCAGGGTTGCGCTCTCTGCCCTCCCTGGAGTCACGTCCACGGGTAGTCACACTGCTGTGAGACTTCAAGAGACTCACTGGCCACTGGCCTGGTGGATGAATAGGGAGGCTCGTTCTGCTTGGAGTGTAGCTGGGTTCTACCACCTCCGCTGGGGGTGTTGTGGTCAGTGCCGGAGACCTGCATTGCTTTGCCTCTGGGATGGTAGCCTTCCTTTCAAATATGTCTGTAGACTTTGTGTGTTGAATTATCCCTCTCTCAGCGGGTAACGGGAACAGGAAGCTGCATGATGGCTTTTCACTACTTTTACTTACAGCATCAACACTAGGGAGGAAGTTATCAGTCTGAGGGCTTAACAGTTTTGTTTCACCATAGAGTTCATCTGTGCCCCCTTTCACTACTGCAGCGTCATTAGCTCTTTGTGGTTGTCCGACATCCACTTCAGCGCCACTCTCAGCCAGTTCAGGAACTCTACCTTCTGCCTCTACTGTGACCCTGAACTCTTCTCCTGGACTTCCTCCTTGTCTGGCTTCAAACTCCTTTCCCAAGGAGCACTTCTTGGCTTCCCCATTCTCCTCAACAGCCTCTACCTTCACCAAGGTGAGGGAAATGAGGTAGGTGGTGCGTTGCTGCAGGGTGCCGCCTCCACTCATGTGGCCAGATTTTATTAGACCCGCAGTAGATGAGAGAATCCAAACAGAAGAACACAAAAAAGAGAGAGTTTGCTGGTGTGTTGTGGTGTGAAATAATCTGCACGCACACCAGAGACAAAAAGCTTACATGGAGGACGATTAGCTTTCTCCACCGAAGACTGAACGCCAGAGGGGCTGTTGGTTTCATCCATTCCACAAATCCTTGGTTCTCGATTTCAAACACAGATTTCTTGGCTGATTTTTTTATATTAATTTCTCTGAGATGCAAAAACAAAATCCAGTCCTTCTGACAACCTTGAGCAAACTGTCAGAGCGGTGTCCAGAGCAAGCGGCTCTTTTGTTCTTAGAAAACACCCTATTAATATCTATCATTGCATATGCATGCAGCTACTGAAGCAAATAAATCTTTGTTATTCTGTATGATGAATCAGCTTAGAGAGTAATTATTTACTTGACCTTGTTTTCATGTACCGTATCTCCATCAGACAGTCCATTGTCTTCACTAACAGCAAAAATCTTGAGTCAGAGCAGAATATTAACTGCCTTGCATTTTACGTCATCAAGAATGAGATTAAGAGCAACTGTAAAGTGATATAGTGAAGTCTTTTAAAATCCATTAGTGTCAACCTAAATCAGCATGGCTCGAAACACTCAGAATACGGTCCAGTCCAGATCACAGCCTTTCAGTGCAAGCCTTACATGTGAGTTGACACCAGTATCCATGCAGAGAAAGTGGCGGGAGATAGGTAGGCAGCCTCACTGGTGATGGTTGGAGGGAAGTGGGAGCAAAAGCCAGCGAAAGCCTAGGTGAATAGCTGGAGATGTATAAACTAGTGAGGAGAGTGCATCCGTCCATCATGCCCCTCTCTTTGTATCCTTGGCAGTTTGTGTCCTCTAAGCATGCCAGGGCTTGAGTATGACAATCCAGGACAGAGCCAGAGGAGACACTGAAGCGAGTCACCTCTCCAACAGCGGCACAACCACCTCTGTAGCCTCCGATGGACACACAGTCACACAGATTTAATGAGTTCACTGAGCATCACACACATATCTTCACAGACGCAAAGCCCGTCTCTCTCTTACTCTGTGTTTCCCTCTGCTGATCTCACAAACACGCTTACAGGAATGTCCAAAGCCCCTCCCTTTACATGCCCCTCCTTGAACCCATATGCAATCCATACGATGCACAAAGATCTTTATTCTCTTCTTTTTCTTCCGCTCTTTTTCTCTCTCACTCTCTCTCTTCCTCCTGCTGCTACCCTCAGACTGAGTGGGCTCCCTGCTTTTTATTGCTCATCCCAGCTTCATCCCCTCCCCTCCATATTTTCTCCTCTGCCTATCAGTAAGGAGAAGGGAAAACAGTGGGTAATGGGTGGTGGTAAAAGGAGCAGTGAACATGAAAGCTGAAGCTGCCAAATGAGAGGAGACGTCAGTAGGAAAGATGGTGGTAGGGGTAGCTATAAGGGGAGCAGCAGCTGTAAAATGACAAGCAGCAAGAAAAAAATATATGTATGTTTTAGAGGAACAAAAGGAAACAAAAGCATGAAATATTTTTTAATGTCTGTCTCATTTATGCAGCTACCATAATTCATTTGGCATTAGCTGCCTGTGTGTGTGTGAACAAGAGCGTGTATTCGTGTACCACGTCTCTCTGGCTCCTCCTCAGTAGGAGGCTTGGCTTGTTGTTGCTAAGGTGTTACAGTCTTCCTGGGTCTGGTGACATAATCATTTTGTCTGCGTTCTTCCTCCCACTCTGCTTCTGGTACACTGTGCATTGTAAAACCTCCCAGGATATCAAAAGTGTGTGTGTGTGTGTGTGTGTGTGTGTGTGTGTGTGTGTGTGTGTGTGTGTGTGTGTGTGTGTGTGTGTGTGTGTGTGTGTGTGTGTGTGTGTGTGTGTGTGTGTGTGTGTGAAGGTGATTTCCTGTGAGTTTATTGGACTGCAGTCTATTGCTTCTTATGGCATGTGTTCATTAGCAGAAGCCTCAGGGTTACCCCCCTTTTTTAAATTAGGTGCAACTACCTTTTTACTTTTTAAGTGATTAATCTGCCCAACATTTTTCTATTAAACTTCTAGTTTACCAAAAGAAATACAATAAAATAGGTCAATAGTGTTGAGTTCTGTGAGAAAACCGCAAAAGATGCACCTGACTATCCTGATGGATGGTTGTACTATTGTATCCTGTCTTGTACCTTTGACGGTGTGTCTTTGTCTCTATTCTTTTTTATTTCTTGCTCTACCCGGCTGGCCTTCAGCAGGAGGGTCCCCCCTCATGATCTAGGTCCTGATCCAGGTTTCTTCCCTCTTAAAGGGGAGTTTTTCTAACCACTGTTTGGCTTAAGGTTTTTCTTCCACTAGGGGAGTTTTTACCTGCCGCTGTTTATGTAATAATTGCTCGGGGGTCATGTTCTGGGTCTCTGGAAAGCACCTAGAGACAACTTGTATTGTAATAGATGCTATATAAATAAAATTGAATTGAATTGAACTGAATTGACTGATTCTGACACTAATTCTGTTTTAAGTGATGATTTCTATTGATTGGCTGAAAGACTCAAACTACAATGTAGGTTAAAAAAAAAGTAACTTCTGGGGGTACAACAGTGCACAACTCTTATTCTCCAACCATCATTTTATAATACAGGATGTGACTGTCCAGCTGCCCAACCTGCTACACCTCCTTTCTGGAGTCAGTGATAACTACATAAACACAAAAGTCATCTGACGACTGCTGTTCTTTCAAGAAAAACACAGAGGTGGTGTGAGTAAAGCATCAAACTGAAAGACTGAGCTGAGTTCATTTTATTAAAAAAAGAAAATTGGAATATGAGTGGCGAATCCATTTGGTGAGGATGTGTAACTCGTGTGAGTTCTAAGATTGTTGTAGTTTGCATTTCTGTGTGGTGAGTTTCAGTATTGTGACACCATATATAGCGGCAATACTACCTTTCACATGCTGACAAAGCTCCACCTCAAATGCACAAACACACACACCCAGTAACAGGTGCTGTCAGGCGGCCAATGGCAGTGGCCAAGCTGGGGGGTTTATAATTCCTCTTTCACTGTGAGATACATTATCTTTTCCCTACACAATGCCAGGACATGATTACAGACTGTAACACATACAGTCTGTAATCATGCAGACTGTCTACATACTGTTAAAACTCATATTTGAACATAATTATTTAGCTCTCTTTTCTACTCTCTCCATAGAGAGGCTGAAAAAACAGGGAGGTGACCATACTCACTTATTAAGCTCAAAAGGATAGTGGCTCTTTACGTAGCAGTATATATGCAAACCCAGGCCTCAGTGAGGACAGTGGCTTTGAGCTTCACATTCAGGCTGTTAAATTATCCATAACTATAATCCTGCGTTTTTCAAGAATGTTTGTTTCTCCCAGCAGTTAAAGAGCTGCCAGATCCTACAAAGACCTTCAAAACCATCAGGGATACAACCTTCGGACTAGCAGAGCAATAGTGCTGTGAGTAAAGTGATGACATCAATATATAATCTTGTTAGTTTACTTTTTCTTGATAAGTCATGGATAGATACAAGTTTGTTTTAGCTCGCTCTTGGCCAGTGATAATGAAACAGAAAGACGCTGATCTCCATTTTGAGCCTCTCATTAGAACATTAAAAATGAACATTGCACCATACTTAGAAGAAATGGTGGGAAGTAGCGATAAGAGGAAATGATGTTAAACAGATCGGCTTCATGTAAAAGCCCTGTTTGTCTGAAAGGAAGTGGCTTGAGGGTAGTTGCAGTTTGGCAGACAGGAAGTAGGGTGCAAAGCAGGTTTCATCCTGCTGCCATGGCGATGGCAGCTGAGGAGTGTCACTATTAGTTGCCTGTGTCCAGAGGCTGATTGATGTCTAATGCCACAACAAAACACCAAACAGGACTTGAATTTTAGATTAATTAAACCTCAGAGTGGAATGAGGTCGTAAATGTGATCTCCACCCTGAACAAACCTCCCAACTGACACAGGAAGCTGGGAGGAAGATATCAGTCAGACACACTGTCTTGTTTTACTGTACCACACCAATAACGATGATAAAATAATGAACTGGGTTTTAGTTTGCATAGCATTTTTTTGTGTTTATCATACCAATCGTTACAATAAAGCTTGCATCTCAGCTTTATTCAGATTCTAGCTTTATACAAATGATCTTGATACAAATGATCTTGATACAAATGATCTCACCTTGAATACTGTGGAGGTAAACTTTAAGGCCTGAGCGTAGCTGCTGATCCTCCACCCTTTCAAACTGCTTGGAGAGTCTGTTGATTGCACTCTGGAGAGATTCGTGTCGCTTGATCTCTGCTTTTATTGCAGTGGAATTTAAGGATTTGCTGTTGCTGGTCATCCTCACAAATGAACTGGTTGTAAACTGACGCAAAGAATTGCTTCAGCCCATTTGAAATCTTGGCTGTTTGTTCCACAAAAAGATCTCGAACGTAAGTCACAGAGGCAACAGAAAACGAGGTGAAAGCGTCTCAAGGTCTTGCTCCTGCGCTCTCTCTCTTTAAACCACAAAGTTCAGATCACAACAGCATGTGTCTCAGTTTCCTCTGCAGGTTTGAACCCAAATGAATTCACTTCCTTATTACAAACCATATGCTTCGCTTTGAGCTCGCTGGGACAGCTACACCTTCACAGCATTACAAAATGTTCTGAGACAGCCAAATACCAAACTGTATTTGGTTGTGAGGAAAGAATTAATGCAAAAAAAGTAACAATCCAAAACATTACAATTACATTTTGTATGGTCTGGTCAAACCTTGTCTCTATATTAACTATTTTTGTGATTAATTCACATTGTTTGTGTGACAGTTTATGCACTAAGAGAGACTGTCCAGAGCTGTCTGATATGTCATTCAGAAAGCCATGATAGCTTCTGTGACTCCGTTTATGTGTCTTATGAATGTATAAGTCTGTTGTGTGACTAACTGGTCCTTTGTTATCCATATGTGTAATCATGCCCCATGTTCGACATACGTTGAACTGATTGATGATTCACACCTAGAGCTCCATTGTATAGCTTGACTAAATAAACACAGCGTGACTTTAGTGCTGTCTTTGTTTGTGAGGAGACATAAGGGGAACAAGCAATTACATTACTCTGTATGTAACTGCTTCCTTGCTGCAAGATTTAAAACCTCCACCTTAAAGAATTTGGACCGCACCTGAGTTTTTGTTCAATTTTTCTAACACGTTGGTTCCTGGAGCCGGATCCCTTTTTTTGAGAAAAAGGAATTCCTTAATAAGGTCATGGTGGTAGCTGGGGAACTATGAGAAAAGTTGTAGTCAGGGACTACAAAAAGAAAGGAACAAATTAGGTTTTCTAGATTAGATCAAAATTCTATGTGAGAAGACCCCAGGAATATAAAACTCTGTGTCCACGTAAAGATACCGGTAGGATGGGAAATAGTTGCAGTTCTGTGAGAAACGGCAGATGCCGTTATGGCCTTTCTGGTGCTGGTATTGCCCGTGGGGGATCCAGGGCAGCCTGGGAGTATGGATGCGATGGAGGTGATGGTGGTGATGCTGGCAGTGAGGATGATAATTAATAACTATCCTTGCTACTGTTAGTAGTAGTACTACTGCTACTACTACTCCTAGTAATTACAACGCGGGCAACAATCATACCATGATTGTCAATATCATTATTGGCCTTATGGTTGTTGTTGTTGTAGATATCTTTATTGTTATACGTGTGTATTCACAGGCAAGTATGTATGTATATGTATAAAAATATATATCTTTACATGTTTATATTTGTATAAGTACAAGTACGTATGTGTAATGGAGTCTACTTTGTATGTCACTTGCCGTCTTTAAGCATTGTAGTTCTGGGATCTGTATGGCTCTCGGGCACCCTCTCTCAGGAGAGTTTATAAAAGCTGCTCACTACGACGAAGCATGGCCAGTCATACGAGACATGCAAGTGTGCTGTTTGAGCTGTCGGTGGAGTCAATTTGTACTGACCAGTACATGTTCTGTTTCATTCAGAATAAATTACAAGCTGACGAGCAAGGCTGTTGTCATTCATCTACACAACGCAGAGTCAGTTGGTTGGACCAGCCAGTCACACTTTAGCGTGTAGCTGAGCCCAGCAAATGGTTACATTAGTACTGTGACCCAAGCGTCAGGAGCTGACTAGCCGCAGTGGGTCCTGTCTAGTCAGACCTTCCACGGCTCACTCAATACGATCTTTATCTTGACGATGAGGGAGTGGACGCTAGCAGTGTCTGGTTGCTGCAATATATCTGGCCTGTGAGTGGTGGTTTTTGTCCATGTAGGATTGTATTTTGAAAGGTATTTCTGTCCAGCAGGTAGCAGCACTGTGTCATGTAGAGTTTTTTTTTTTTTTTTTACATATATCTGACCAGCAGTTGACAGGGTTGTGCCATTGAGATTCCCTTTGACAGAGAATGCTTGTCTGATATACTAGTCTCACCGGTTTTTGTTTTTTTATTGTCAACAGTTTTTTTGTGTGTTCAACCTTGTTCCACGACAGCAACTCAGCCACCAAGTGGTAGGCCACATAAACTGAGGTAGCGGGATCAGCGCATGCTGAGGCGCATAGTGCAATATGGTCGCCAACTTCCTGCAGAGTCAGTCCCTACAGACCTCCAAACTTCATGTAGCCTTCAGATTAGCTCAAGAACAGTGAGCAAAGAGGTTCATGAATGGGTTTCCATGACCGAGCAACTGTATCTAAGCCATACATCACCAAGTGGCATGCAAAGCGTCAGATGCAGTGGTGTAAAGCACGCTGCCACTGGACTCTAGAGCAGTGAAGACGCATTCTCTGGAGTGACGAACCACGCTTCTCCATCTGGCAATGTGATGGACGAGTCTGGGTTTGGCGGTTGCCAGGACAACAGTACTTGTCTGACTGCATTGTGCCAAGTGTAAAGTTTGGTGGAGGGGGGGTTATGGTGTGGGGTTGCTCTTCAGGAGCTGGGCTTTGCCCCTTAGTTCCAGTGAAAGGAACTCTGAATGCTTCAGCATACCGAGACATTTTGGACAATTCCATGCTCCCAACTTTGTGGGAACAGTTTGGAGCTGGCCCCTTCCTCTTCCAACATGACTGTGCACCGGTGCAAAATGCAGGTCTATAAAGACCTGGATGTCAGAGTTTGGTGTGGATGAACTTGACTGTCCTGCACAGAGTCCTGAGCTCAACCCAATAGAAAACCTTTGGGATGAATTAGAGCGGGAACTGAGAGCCAGGCCTTATCGTCCAACATCAGTGTCTGACTTCACAAATGCGCTTCTGGAAGAATGGTCAGAAATTCCCATAAACACTCCTAAACCTTGTGGACAGCATTTCCAGAAGAGTTGAAGCTGTTATAGCTGCAAAGGGTGGACTGACATTATATTAAACCCTATGGATTAAGAATGGAATGTCACTTAAATTCATATGCAAGTCAAGGCAACTGAGCGAATATTTTTGGCCATATAGTGTAATAATATATATATATATTACAGTAATCAAGACACAAACGTGTGAATTAATTTTTCAGCATCACTCTGGGAGAGGATGCTCCTAATCTTTGCGATATTACGAAGGTGGAAAAACACAGTCTTACAAACCTGATTAATATGGTGTTTAAATGACAAATCCTGATCGAAAATAACGCCAAGGTTTCATACAGTTTTACTGGAGGCCATCACAACACCATCTAATCCCTTCCTACGGTGTTTGGGACCACAAACAACCTCTGTTTAATGAGAATTTAGGAGCAAAAAATTTCTGGACATCCAGTCCTTGATGTTCTTAAGACACACCTGAAGTTTAGCTAATGGTTCTGTTTCATCTGGCTTCATAGACAGATACAGCTGCGTATCATCAGCATAACAATGAAAGTTAATGCCGTGGTTCCGGAAAATACTTCCCTGCATGTATGAACTGAACAAGATTGGCCCTAGCACTGAACCCTGCGGGACACCATAGCAGACCCTTGTCTGTACGGAATAAACCTCATGAACATGAACAAACTGGAATCTATCAGACAGATATGATTTAAACCAACCTAGAGCTGTTCCTTTAATCCCAACATACTCTATCCTATGCAGTAAAATGTTGTGATCTATAGTTTCAAAAGCAGCACTGAGGTCCAGCAGAACCAGTATGGACACTAATCCATTATCTGAGGCCATAAGAAGGTAATTCGAGACTCGAACCAGTGCTGTTTCTGTGCTATGATGCATTCTGAACCCTGACTGAAAAACTTGAAATAGATCATTTCTATACAAATGGTCACACAGCTGCTGCAACAACCCTTTCCAGAATTTTAGAGATAAATGGAAGGTTGGAAATAGGTCTATAGTTAGCTAAAATGTCTGGGTCAAGAGAGGGTTTTTTAAGTAATGGTTTTTACTTCAACTCTAAAAATATGTGGCACATATCAGGGATAAGTTGATCTGGTCCAGTATTGTCGTACCAATGAGGGAGAAAACATTTTTAAAGAAGTCGAGTTGGGATGGGGTCTAACAGACACGTGGATGATTTAGCTCTATTGACGACTGAGGTCAGCTCAGGGAGGTCTACAGGAACAAAACAGTCTAGAGTCAGGTCAGGGAGATCTAGAGGAACAAAACAGTCTAGTCAGGTCAGAGCCTAAGGGAGTCGCTGAAGCTGAAGAAATGCCCACAGCCACTGCCAGGTGGGGCGTAACGTTGACAATGTGAAATTCAAACGTTATTAAATAGTGTTCAGATAGTAGGGAGTTTACATGCGACACTAACAGATCCAGATCGAGAGTATGATTAAGGGAATTCGTTGGTTTGTTCGCTTGTTGTGAAATGCCCATCGATTCTAGAAGAGAATCAAAAGCCAACTTAAGACTATCGCTGTCAACGTCCATATGAACGTTAAAGTCGCCCACTATGATGACTTTGTCTGTACTGTTCAATAAACCAGATAGGAAATCTGAAAACTCAATCAGAAACTCTAGATAAGCAACAGCAGGAGGTCGGTAGACTACCACCAACAAAACTGGCTTCTCTGATTTCCAGCTCGGGTGTTTTAGACTAAGCATGAGGCTTTCGACCATGCTATAATCACATTTAGCTATAGATTTTATTTGAAGACTGGAGTTGTAGATCGCTGCTACTCCTCCGCCTCGACCCGTGATTCGAGGAATATGATAATTAAAGTAACCAGGCGGCGATGATTCATTTAAACTAACATACTCTTCCTCTTCTAGCCATGTTTCTGTTAAGCAGAAAATGTCACTCCAAGTCTCAGTAATTAGAGCGTTCACTAATAGAGACGTGAAGCTTAACAATCGTATATTTAGTAATCCGCATGTAACCTTTCGGTCTTCAGTTTGCACTAAATGTGTATTGGTTTTTATTTTTACAAGGTTATTTTGATTAATGCCTCTATCACATGGCGCTTGGTGAACTTTTGGAGGATGGGGAATTGACACCGATTCTGTTTTTCTTGGCACCTTGTTAGAATCGCCAATTACATAATTTATTTCTATGTTTTTATTGGCAGGCAATAGTCCTCGAGAAGCAGCAGAGAAGCATGTAAGACTGCAGCTCTGTACCCCGGCCTGGACCCTGGATTGTCAGGGGGAGGATCTAATAATATCAGCCAGATTTCTAGAGATAAGAGCTGCACCATCCCGGGTGGGATGAATGCCGTCTCTTCTAATCAGACCAGGCTTTCCCCAAATCGTCTTCCAATTGTCAATAAAGGCCACATCGTTTTCTAAACACCACAGAGACAACCAGCGACAGAGCAATGACATGCGACCAAACATGTCATCGCTGGTCAGATTCAGAAGGGGACTAGAGAAAACTACAGAGTCCGACATGGTTTTGGTGTAGTTACACACCAACACAATATTAAATTTAGTGACTTCCTAAAGTGACCTTTTGTTTAGGACTACGCTTCCTCCGAACCGTCACCCAGCCACCCTGACTGTTCGGGGGCTGCAGGGGAACGTCTACCAGCAGCTGCCCTGGGTCAGTCCGCCACTACTTCAGCCTGACGAGCTACCAAGTCTACCGGACTAGGGTCTAGTTGGTGGAACGGGACTTCTAACTTACTGAGCCTCGCTTCCAATGCTATGAACAAACTACACTTCACACACTTTCTGTCTACACTAAAGGAAGCAGAAGAATAACTGAACATTTCACACACTGAGCAGTAAGAGAGAGAAACGGTGGGAGAGGAGGAGGCCATGCTGAGAGGATAGTGAACGGAAGATGTACCGGTGACTGGTGGAAATGAAAGTTACAAAGGAAAAAAAGGTGCAAGTGCTCAATTTAAAAAGAAGTTGATCAGATGTGGTGTTTTATTATCAGAAAACAAGCAAAAATTAATGTTAGGGATTCAAAGAATCAAAACCCATGACGCCGTGCAAACAGCCAAAGACCGCGAACAACAAACAGGAAGTGGCGCAATACGTTACCCCACAGGCTTTTTGTCTCTGTGGCACCTTCTTCACATTATCCACATGAAGCTCAAAATCCTTACTGAACACCAAAACGTCATCAAGGTAAGGTACACAAACCTCATCTCTAAGGCCTCCATGGCATCCTTCCATATACCGCTGTAAATCAGCCAAAGCATTTTTCAGTCCAAAAGGAATCCTGAGCCACTCATACAATCCGCATGGCGCGATGAAAGCAGTGCATGCTCGGCACCGACGAAGCCCTGATGGTTTGCTTTACTTTGATCAGGCACAGTGAACCATACATTTCCTCCAAGATTCTCCAAGATTTCCTGTATTCTTGAGATGGGATGTCGATCAGGGTGTGTCTTTTCATTTAACTGTCGATAATCTACACAGACTCGGATGGATGTATCCTTTTTCTGCACAATCACTGTCAGTGATGAGTAGGAATAAGTAGACTTCTGGATCTATCCTCTAATAAGTAGGTCTTGTATGTGTTTTTGACTTCCTGGTATAAATGACTGGGGATAGCGATGTATGTCTAAGTAACTGGAACGTCATCCTTAAAACATCTGCAAATCAGGAATGCATCCAGTGTCCCAAACATGCCTAGCAAAAACATCACACTCTTCTCTCACCATCTGTCACACCTTTTCTCGCTGCTCTGGTGTTAGGTGGGAGAGATCAACTAGCAGACAATTGTTATTCAGGTTTGCTTCCATTACACTTTTCCTCTGTCGTTTCCTGACATGGCTTCCGATCACCATTTTCCTTTTCTGGCTCAGCTGCTTCCCCTGTGGCTTTTTCCTCAGCATTCTTTACCGCATCCACAGAATATAACCAGCCAGGTACAGTTCTGTAGTCTGATATCATCATCTGTGTTGTTTACAACCCCAACTGTGATAGTAGCTTCATCTTCACTGAGCACCTGCACTAGTTGCTGCTTTACCTGTAGTCCAGCAGGCCACGGTGCGTTTTTATTCGGCTCCAGTACCGCATACTGCTCCTTTAATATGTTCTTGTTGAGTGTCCCACAGATACCTTTTACCAGCTTGTGTTTTGGAATGATTAACATCCTGTCTTCTGAGCCTTGCCTGAACTGCTTCTCTGCTTTTCAGTACTGAATATACTGCTGTTGCGTTGATCCAAGGCTGTTCACAAATGAGCTTGCTACTGTTCTATCAGAAGAGATGTTAGTCTGTTCTAAATCTTCAATGACATTGAACCCTATTATTGGTTTTGCAAGCAGGTTGATGCTCACAAGTATAGGTACCAACAGTTCACTGTTCTTATGTGATGGCAGACTAAACTTCACTCACTCACTCCTATCCAACCCTTATAAGGCATCTCTGTCCCATTTGCAGCAGAAAGGTCCAAAAAACCCTCATCAAGAAGTTCTTTTACTGATCAAATCTCATCATCTGGTAAGTGTGTTTTTTCCAGTCCATATCAACATAGACACTTGGGAGTTGGAACCTCTTGGAGGGGTTCCGACTTTGGACAAGACTTTTGCGTCCCACCAGATTTGCCGTTTTTTCTTGTTTTTGTGACAATAGGTTCTGACTTGATAACATAGCAGCATTGTTTAACTTATTACTGAAGATTTCAATTTTACAAGTGCTGGCAGTGGTATCTTTTATTTTGTGACAGCCAATAGCCCAGTGTTCACTGCTTCCACATTGTAACAGTGTGTACATCTTCGCTCTGAAAGTTTGAATTTTCACCCTCACGACACTTTCTTGGGTTTCGCTTAGCACTGACAGATTCATTCAGCTTAGTCTTAGGTTGTTTATTGTCATCTATATTTGTCTTAACTTGGCTGAGGCTAGCACATGTGTGGTGAGGTTCTGAAGGGCTTCACAGATGACTTTAATACCAGCATCAAGTTTCTCAAGTATAGGGTTGAGCTTGGCTGTGTAGTTTTTATTTTTCTTTGCACCACTAACCTGTTCAACTTCAGTGGTCTCTTCTTCTTGTATCATGGCAACCTTTACTCCTCTTTGCTTGGTTACAGAAGAAAATTTACTTCTCCTTCTCTTCAGTTGTACACTGTAGACGGCACTCATTTTCTTAAGTAACACTTCATCCTGTACAAAAGGGTCCTGCAGGTAATGCTTGTCTGCCTTTCAAGTCATTTTTTAATTTCAAATCAGGTGCAATCGATTGTATTACTGCTTCCATAATCTCACCTTCATCGTAGCTTTTTTTTTTTTATGTCCTCGTTCAATTTGTCTCATTTGAGGCTGGTGAAATTCAGTTTGTCCTTTTGTCCCACTTCACCAATTTGACCAATGATCCTGACATCTTTCCTGTGCATAGGATGCAGATTCATCTTGATTGTTGCTTGCGCTGACTCTCTTTCTGAGCCCAGTAAGCTGCTTGGTCTCTGGGGTGATGAATCCGGTAGAGGCGTAGTACCATCTTGTGCCAGCAGAGGGTCCTTCACACCTGTGAAGATGAGTGTGCAGCTAGAGGCTGCACACTCATCTCCTCTTGACATGCAGATTTATTAAGATCGTCCTTTTCTTTTTTTTTCAGGTGCCGATAAAATCATTTATTGCCATCAACACTGATAGTCCGGAATCCTCTAAACTTGTAACTTCTTCACTCTCCAGGTGACATAGGATTAATCTTCTCAGTAAAAGACATGATGATTTTACCTCCTCACTTACTGCACTGAGATCATGATAAAGTTACTTTTCAACATCAGCCAGTAATGATTCCCACTCACTGTTCAGTTTTACTTCGCTTTTGTGTTAGTTGCAGCTTGAAGAGGTATGCGTTTTGTTTACTTTTCTTCCATGCGGACTTTCTCATTAACGAGCTGGTTGCTGCGTCAGGTTGACGAGCTAGCCAGGTTCCCTCGTCATGCACAACACGCAGTTCTCTTTTTGGTAAGAAGTTAGACCTTTTACAGCTTAAAACTTCATTGAACCGAGCGGAAACACCAAAATGTAGTTTGCACCCTCAAAATGAACTGCCAAAAACCACGTCCATCTTTGTTTATGCAACTTGTGGTCCACACTTGCCGTGAAAACAAACAGCAGCTTTGGGAATAGCAGGAGTAACCACGACAACGTCAGACAAACATTTAAATTTTTAATTGTAGGGGCAACGTTTAAAACCAAATCACAGCCGAATACTCAGAAATGGCATATTCAGATTTTTAAGATTAATGTGTCACCAATGTGCACCTGTAAGTGACCTTTAATGACCTTTGTCATGCAGACAGGAGTTCTGAATGTCCATCCTAAAAACCAACAGCACTCCCTGAACCTCAGGTCTCCTAAGAGGTAGAGGAGCGATGGGAACAGAAAGGTTTAACTCTGAAATAACAATTATAATTGGCACGCAAAACATGAACTACAGGCAATAGATTCTGGTACCAGCTGTTTCCACTTAATTCTGTCCAATTGAACAAATGATCCAAACAAAATACAATAACCAGCAACATTAACCTTAGCAGAAAATACTCCAAAATCAGAAACTCAAAGACCCCACAATAAAATAAACACAAATCAAACAAGACTGACATGAATCTAATACACAAACATTTTACATTTTCTCTTAACAATTTATAGGGAAGTAAATAAAATACCTGAAAGTCCTTTAAAATTTAAACTCTAGAGGGTTATTGGACAATAATAAAGGAGCCTTTTTTTCTTGGAGACTGGAAATAATTTTAGTATACAGGTCTACAGTTACTATATATGGTTACCATGGTTACCTGCCCTGTGAAGGGTTAAGTTAAAACACAGGTCTTGTTTGTTACCACGAAGATCCCCAATCCCCACGTTGGTGACACCAGAGTTCCTCTCTCGAACAGCAGGAATGGGTGTGTATGTCAATGTATCAGCCTTTATTATCTAAAATGTTCAACAAGGTCAAAATGTTCAAAACAAGTTCCCAGAAGGCATCAGAAGCCTGATTAAATTAGTTTAAGGCTAAACCTCCTAAACGTCTGCAGAATCTTTCTCTGATACCACATGTATGTGTATCTGAGGGAGAAGGACACTCTGGAAGCAGAACCTGAACCCAGTCGCTTGGGTGGATGTTGAAAGAGCACCGGCTGGACAGGCTCACCTGTACACACAGTTCTCAAACACACTCACTCACTCACTCACTCACTCACTCACTCACTCACTCACTCACTCACTCACTCACTCGATGAAAGGATACAGGTTTCAGGTGGACCCCATTGGTGTAAACCTGCTAGAGAATCTTAAAAGGACAGAAGTTAACTATGACACAAATGATTCTCAATAAACTGAAGAAATCCTCTCCGTCAGCTGTCGCTTTGAAGATCAAAAGAGTCGTTAATCACTTGCTCATTTCCTGCAGAATCTGGAACCGTATCGTTAGTGTGGGACCGCCACCTTTTCCAGCCCTTCCTACAACTACTCATGTGATCTTCCTTTAGATCCACTAAAAGGTGATGGCAGTGTGGGTCGACCCAGAAGCAGTGCAGGCAGTCAGGTGAGTCCGTCTACAAAAGCTTATTAGTGTTAACAGCAAATCAGTCACCACTCAGTTCAACCATCGCCACCACCACACATAGTTAA
Organism: Xenentodon cancila; assembly: GCA_014839995.1. NCBI lineage: Eukaryota > Metazoa > Chordata > Actinopteri > Beloniformes > Belonidae > Xenentodon > Xenentodon cancila. The sequence continues at coordinate 10,322,833 of CM026204.1, read as the reverse complement.
AAAATAAGTGAAAAACAAAAGCAGTGGTAAAAGAAGAAATATGGAGTTAAAAAAACAATAAAAAGTAACAACAACTCTGTTGAACCGTGCATCCCTGCAGCTCTCAGTAGTGAAGACTTTATGAGCTTCTTTAGCAATAAAATTGTCAGAATTAGAGAGGAAATCGGCCAGGCCCACCCGGCAGTGGCTGTGGGCATGTCTTCAGCTTTAGCGACTCCCTTATGCTCTGACCTGACTCTAGACTGTTTTGTTCCTGTAAACCTCTCTTGACCCAGACATTTTAGCAAATTATAGACCGATTTCCAACCTTCCATTTATCTCTAAAATTCTGGAAAGGGTAGTTGCAAGCCAGCTGTGTGACCATTTCTATAGAAATTATCTATTTGAAATTTTTCAGTCAGGGTTCAGAATGCATCATAGCACAGAAACAGCACTGGTTCGAGTCTCGAATGACCTTCTTATGGCCTCAGATAATGGGTTAGTGTCCATACTGGTTCTGCTGGACCTCAGCACTGCTTTTGATACTATAGATCACAACATTTCACTGCAGACGCTAGAGTATGTTGTTGGGATTAAAGGGACAGCTCTAGATTGGTTTAAATCATATCTGTCTGAGTGATTCCGGTTTGTTCATGTTCATGAGGTTTCTTCCGTACAGACAAGGGTCTGCTATGGTGTCCCGCAGGGTTCAGTGCTAGGGCCAATCTTGTTCAGTTTATACATGCAGCCCTTGGGAAGTATTATCCGGAGCCACGGCATTAATTTTCATTGTTATGCTGATGATACGCAGCTGTATCTGTCTATGAAGCCAAATGAAACAGAACCATTAGGCAAACTTCAGGCGTGTCTTAAGGATATCAAGGACTGGATGTCCAGAAATATTTTGCTACTAAATTCTGATAAAACAGAGGTTGTTGTTTGTGGTCCCAAACAGCTTAGGAAGGCATTAGATGGTCTTGCGATGGCCTCCAGTAAAACTGTGCGAAACCTTGGCGTTATATTCGATCAGGATTTGTCATTTAAACAGCATATTAATCAGGTTTGTAAAACTGCGTTTTTCCACCTCCGTAATATCGCAAAGATTAGGAGCATCCTCTTGCAGAGTGATGCCGAAAAACTAATTCATGCATTCGTATCTTCTAGACTAGATTACTGTAACGTGTTGTTGGCTGGATGTCCAAGTAATTCTTTGAACAGCCTCCAGCTGATCCAAAATGCAGCAGCGCGACCGGAATCAACAAGAGAGACCACGTCTCTCCAGTTTTAGCTTCCCTCCATTGGCTCCCCGTAAAATTTATAATCCAATTCAAAATTTTATTACTTGCATATAAAGTCCAAAATGGCCTAGCGCCGCAATATTTGCAAGACCTGATAGTACCGTACGTTCCTAATAGAGCTCTCCGTTCTCAGGGTGCAGGTTTACTCGTAGTTCCTAGAGTATCCAAATGTAGATTTGGAGGACGGGCTTTCTGTTATCAGGCACCATCACTATGGAACCAACTTCCAGTTTGGGTTAAGGAGGCTGATACCACCTCCACCTTTAAAATTAAACTTAAAACATTTCTGTTTAATAAAGCATATAGTTAGTGTATATTCAGTGCCTTAATGTGTCAGGGCCAGTAGTCAAAGCTGCAGCTTCAGGACCAGACTAGAGCAGCTCATCTTAAACAGCTTCGGTGTAGATATGCTGCTATAGGCCTATGCTGCAGGGGGGCACCAACATGATCCACTGAGTGGTGCCTTTCACCTTCTCTGTTTCTCTTTGCCTTCTCTGTCTCTGCTTCCCCTCAACCCTCATTTATCATCAGTATCCCATAAACATAATTGTGGTCCATTGTTCTTGTAGTTTGTTGTGCTTGTCTGGCCCTTCTTTTCCTCTTCTTTGCATGTCCTGTGGACCAGAGCCTCAGGAGCTGCTTGCTGACCTGCAGTTCCACCTCTGACCATCCCAGTGTCTGCCTTCACCTGTCTGTATGAATGTCTGTTGGATACTTGCTGACATCCCGACCTGCAGTCCTCAACCCCTTGGATCACTGTCTATCCATATATCACCCATATACACAGAAGTCTAATTGGACTACTGATGATAGTTACTATTGTATCCTGTCTTGTACCTTTGACGGTGTCTCTATTCTTTCTTTACTTCTTGTTCTACCCGGCTGGCCTTCGGCAGGAGGGTCCCCCCTCATGAGCCAGGTCCTGCTCAAGGTTTCTTCCCTCTTAAAGGGGAGTTTTTCCTTGCCACTGTTTGGCTTAAGGTTTTTCTTCCACTAGGGAAGTTTTTACCTGCCGCTGTTTATGTAATAATTGCTCGGGGGTCATGTTCTGGGTCTCTGGAAAGTGCCTAGAGACAACTTGTGTTGTAATAGACTCTATATAAATAAAATTGAATTTAATTGAATTAACTTACTAAAACATATTTCTGTGTTGCATCATACTTCAGACATCAAGGGGTTAACTAATCTAAAAGCCTTCCTGGCTTTTAAACATCTGATTGAAGGCGTCTGACCACTGACCAGTTTTGCTTTTCTTTTTTCTCCTTTTTTTTTATCTCCAAAGAGAATTTAGCTTATTTCAGAATCACAGTTCACACTAAATTGTGCTTGTGTAAGTATTTACGTCGATAATTGTGGCTTTAGTGTCAATTAAAGAGTTTTAAGGCCCTAATGGCTCAGAAACTTCAACTAACCTTAATTTAGGTTTATTCTAATGTAATTTAACTCACAATAGAGAATTTAAATGAATGTTTACTTTAAACTTTATAAGCATAGACAGTTCCTTTTCTTCCACTAGAACCTAAAACTGTGGTTTCCCACAGTTATGAAGGATTTGCCAGGTTTCAGGGACAGGTCAGGTGATTTTGGACAGGTCAGGTGATCTTGGCTGTCCTCTACAACACAATCCAAGTCCAAGTGGAGTTGGTGTAGATCTCCATGACACTGGACTCTCACTGCCGCCCCCTGCAACTGCACATTGTTAGTCTGGTCAACTCAAATACACATCAACAGTTTCAGTCTCTGAGAAGAAAATGTCCTTTAGTTTCTCCAGATCAACACTTGCTGGACAGTCCATCATCAATGTCCTTCACAGCACTGATCGAACACACAAAATGCGAGATATATCTTTTAAGTCACTTTCTGGTGTGTTTTACACTCAGACTACCATTTGCAGGGAAATTATATTCACGTCCTCATAAAGAAGAGCCACCCAAAGCTGTTTCGGGAAACTTGTGGGTCCAGACAAATGTTATAAGCACACACACACACACACACACACACACACACACACACACACACACACACACACACACACACACACACACACACACACACACACACAGAAAATCTTCCAGCAATTTAAGCACTAAATGCACAAAACCCAAAAATCTAAAAACAATTCACAGAGCTCTTTAAAAGGTCATTAAATCTACTCAACTTTCCTTCCATCAATTCAACCATAAAAATACTTTTTTTAAAAATAAATAAATGAAACAGTCTCACCCAGAAATCACAAGGGGTCTTCGGATCCTCGGCAATGCACCTCCCTCGCCCCGAACGGACATCAGGTCCACATCCCTGAAGGCTACGCGAGGTAAGGGTCGGAGGTAGTCTCCCAAGGATGTCCGCTCCACAACTAGAAGGATAGAAATCCTTGCATCCCTGCACAGAAACATACAACCTAGAACACCCATACATGTCCTGTAATATATACACAATATTTTCTCTGGGTCCTCCCTTTCTGCCCTTGGCCTGTACCTCATTTCATCCTGTGCTTCACCTTCCAGATGGTCATAGCCTGCTCTCATTAAATAAGCCTGCTCAACAGGATGCAGTCACCTGGTCCTTAGTGTTGCCCTCATCTCTTCTAACAGAGCCCCCAAAAAATTACTTTTTTTTTTTTTTTGCCTAGGGATATAAAGCAGGGCAGCACGGTGGCTTAGTGGTTAGCACTGTTGCCTCACAGCAAGAAGGTTCCCGGTTCAATTCCCGGCCCGGTGGGTCTTTCTGTGTGGAGTTTGCATGTTCTCCCCGTGCTTGCGTGGGTTTCCTCCGGGTACTCCGGCTTCCTCCCACAGTCCAAAAACATGCAGAGTAGGTTAATTGATCTTCCTAAATTCTCCCTAGGTGTGAATGTGAGCATGATTGGTTGTTTGTCTTCCATGTGGCCCTGGATAGACTGGCGACCTGTCCAGGGTGTACCCCTGCCTTCCGCCTGATATGCGTCGGGATAGGCTCCGACAGACCCCCGTGACCCGGAAACGGATGAAGCGGGTACAGATAATGGATGGATGGATGGATATAAAGCAGGTGTCAAGGGGTAGAGGGTCCATATGACCAGCAGAGTATCTATCAGCCAACTTGGCTGCGTTTTCATCTTGGAGTCACTTAGGCTCAGCATGAGGTTGATCCTAACGTCTCGGTTCTTGTACTTCATTGGCCATAGCAGGACAACATGACCAGCAACCAGGTGATGAGCACGGGCAGGAATGACCAGAAGCGTGGGTGTCACAAAGAGCACACTGCATTTTCAAACTTAAAATCATCTAAAAATGTACACTCAATTTAACCTAACCCTAACCCTGCATTGGATCCTGCCATCGCCACAAAAAAAATGCTTCAGCTTAGCACACAGGAAAGGATACGGATGCTGAAGGTGGTCAACAAAGAGGCTGAGGCAGAATAATATTTTTTATACATGTGTGTAACCAAAAAAAAAAAAAACAATATTACAACTTCACATTTTATTCAAAGTCTCCAAAATGACTCAAATCCATAATTTTAAAATCTCCCTTAAAAAATGCCCAAAGGGCTGGGCTGGCTGCAGGTGGTGTACGGGGGGACTGGAACAGATTGTCTATGAGACAGAGAACTCAAAAGAGAGAGTCCAAACAATAGACCCTAATAAATTTTAAAAAAGACGCTGTGGCTCAACAAGAAAGTGACAACAGCAGTTCACGGTCTTACACAGTACAGATGTTGTGCTGCTGTATCAAGCAGCGTCTAGAACAAGTAAAAGAAAAGAAATGCTGGCGGGTGCTTGGGTGTTTCACCCACATTGGCTGTGTCTTTGGTTGATGAGGCCAGGCTGCGCCCCTGGGGCTTGGTCGCGGGTGGCCGCCTTCTCCCTGGTTGCCCTGTCTGTCGTGCTCTGGTACCTGGTGATGGTGTCGCTGGGTCTATCGGCTCGGCTGGCTGTTGTCTTGCGGTCCCCGGCGGTGGGATGGGGACGGTGCGGCCTGCGCTGGGGGTCCGGGGTGGTTGTTATTCCTGTCTGATGCTGTGCTTGGAGTGGTGGAGGTGGTGTGGGGCAGAGGAAAGGCCGGCTTAAGTATATATTGTCAGCTTTGGCATAATGGTTGCCAGCTTCTCACTATAAATGTCCAGTCCATCTAAAGTTTAAGAGAGTACAGGATGTGTCTAATCCAGCTTCTGGGTGCGCAAAGGTTTTAATTTTGGCCCTTAATCTGCACCATAAGCCAAATGTTTTCTGTCACACACATATCAAAAAGAACATTATTACCTCAAGATATTATGACATAATTCTTGTACAATGTCTAAATACTGACTTTCTAGAGCATTATTATGAGTAAAAGTTTATTATTTTGTGATGTTCAGTACACTGTTAGGTAAAAAGTATATGCATGCATTTCTAAATCAACAAATAGAATATGGTCCATCTCCCTGTGACCCTGACAAGGATGGAATATGTATGGACATTAATGAATAGTTAAAACTGAATAGTTTTATAATTTATAGTATGTATTTAGGAAAAGTTACATTTTGTTTGTAGTGCTTGGTGATCAGCTTTCCCTTGGCAGGCTGTCAGGATTTAAAAATGAAAAGTAACAGCTGAAAAACCCATGATCAGCGCAGGGATCAAGTAGAAGATGGAGAGAAAAATAACTGGCATATTTCCCATTTATTTTTTACTACTGATTTTGATTGGAAGATTTTATTTGTTCAAACAAAACTTAAAACATTGTGTGTTTAATACTGTTAAGAAATAAAATTAATTCACAATCTAACCCATTTGTTGCAGCAGTGCATTAATTATACTGCAGTAAAGAAACAACCATAAAAAAAATATAATGTTGCCTTTTTTTGTATACGTATACATTTATTTATTTTTTTTATTATTTTTCTTTATTCTAAAATATGTCAAAATGATGATCATTGCTTTAATTCAAAATCTAGATTTTGACCATTAAGATATGAGGTAATGAAATCAGTAACCTAATTTTCACTTTTCTAAGAAAGCTTGTGATGATAACCAATAGTCTTAAAATGCCCGGCTACAACTTGTGGCAGCATAAAAAGTTGTTTTCTCTTCCTGGAAAAGCTTAAAGATGTTCTGGAGTGAGTGACGATTACAGGAACAACTACAAGGCGGCAAAAACATGCTGAGTGATCCCTGTGGAGCCATTGAACTGATTCTTCACTCTACCATAATACACATCCTCATATAGCTTTTCTTCTCTCCTCTCAGAAACTGTTTGAATTTTCTATCGATCACACACAGTCACAGAGTTTAACATAATTCCAAAAAAACATTTTTTTAATGGATTTACCTAAATGAAGGGTAAATTCGAGTTATTACCAAGTTCAAGCTTGGGGTATGGGACTTCCAAATGAGAAACTATCCTAAGCATGCTTTCAAAATGAGTTGCAAAGTGGCTCAAGGACTACAGCATAATGTGTCCACCAAAAAGACCTGCCTTTACTCTGATCCAAACATTGTGACTGATACTAAAAAGCACGTGTAAGAGAGCCCACAAACTTGACTCAGCTCCAACAGTTCTGTCGGGAGGAAAATTCAAAATTCAAGTAAGATGCTTGTGAAAGCTTGTGTGAATGCATAACCCAAAACAGTTGGGCCAAGTTGAAAGTTTTAAAAGCAAGTCTACCAAGTAAAAATCCGTGTGATCCTGGATTGAAAAAGTACAGATAATGGATAAATGGACGCTATCTTAACTGATCTGAAACAGGAAATGTTTTTACAGTCAAGGTGGGAAGAAAAGGTTGTTTCTTTTTGTAAATGGTAGTCAAACATTTGAGCACTAATGCATATATACGCGTAAATGACATGTATTTGTACAGTATAAGGTATGAGCTAGCCCAGAGTTGCTCTAGACCATTTAAAACCCTGTGTACTATTTTGTACTGAATAAAGGATTTAGATTGTTTGACAGTCTTTTATTGATTGTCCTGGATTTTTAGAACAAATTTGATATCCTGCTTCAGTTATGCAGCAAAACTAAGTATTTATATCAACCATGTCTTTAACAAAGTAATCTTATAAATAGGTGTGCTACAACCATTAGTCTCAAGTCAGCCACCCATGTCATCTGTTTACCCTACAACTGAGGAGCTGACTGTTCTGCCTTCATTTTTCCAGCTTGCAAAAGTTTGTAGAACCTGGGCAGGTTACTTAAAGATCCGATAGTAAAGGACCATACGTAGTCAGCGGACATGCTGGATAGATTTTTGTGCAGAGCCATGTCGAAAGAACTTGCGGGTTTGTGACCACGCTCACATCATTTTTCACCTGACACTTTAAAAAAAACCTTAACAGAAACAACTGGGATTAACAGATGCTCTAGTGCCACGGTCCATCATACCCAGATTGACGTCTTCCTTCTCTAGGTTGCCACCTATGACATCATCTAAGCAGTATTCTAAGAAGGATATACTGGCCATGTGTACTCAAGTTGTAATAACATATCAATATAAGTAATTTAGCTGTAATCGATATATCTAATATAACAATATATTTAACTGACATGGATGTTTTGTTTGGCTAATTCTGCTCACTTGGTGATTGTTTTAACAATTCATGTTATGCTCTGTGCTTAATAACACGTTTGCCTGGGATTTAACAAATACACGTAGGGATTTACATGTCTGTGTATTACATTTTCTGTACTTTTAGGTGACCGGAGGAGAAATGTGGCCCAGTCAAAACACAGATGAGAAAAAACAGAGATGCTCTCTAAAAGATCTTTAAATAAAGTAAACATACCTTTCGTGCCACAGACTGCTCCCAAACACGAGGGGCCAAATAATACCTCTAAAACACTTAAGTTGGCTTTATTAAATGTTAGGTCTTAAGCTGGGAAAATATTTTTAATGATTTTATCTCTAAGCACATCCTTGGATTTTATGTTTTTAACATGCTTGTGTGCAAAGCTGGATATAATACAGGTGCAGGCGCTTCAGGGGGAGGACGGTCCAGTAGTTGTAAAGACGAACTGGCAGCAGCAAGCAACTGTCTCAAGAATGAGTAACGAATGTGTAACATTTACAGCAGCCTATAACGCCTTAACAGTTAAATAAACAGAATACAAATAATTGGCAACAGTCCTATTGATTAGTTTTTCTTGATGTAATGATCACAGTCTTTCCCCTTTATTCAGGCAGAGATTTGCATGCAGGGTCATCTCAGCTGGTTGTAGCTCAGAGGAGCGTACAGGTACAAGGGAATCTACCATAGAAAAACAAGTTGTTGGTTTACGTTTGAATTATGTATAAAACATGATTATGTTATTATTATAAAACAGAGCTGCAACAATGAATCCACTAATTGATGACTAATCGACTATTGAATGAATCACCAACTATTTTCATAATCAACTAATCATTTTGAGTCCAAATTCTCAGATTCTTCTAAATATAAATATTTTCTGTTTTATTTTTAGTCTATGACAGTAAATTAAATATCTTGGGATTATGGACTGTTGGTTTGCACAAAATGAGAAATTTTAGGATGTCTTCTTGGGCTTTGGGGGACAGTGATCAATATTTTTTACAAATTTTCACCTCCTTATAGACCAAAACCAAAACAGATTTTTATTTACTTTTTGTATCAGTAGCTACTAAATATCACCAGCAAAGTTGATTAAAAGACGTAATTTTCAATTAATGAGTTGGGGTGGCGCCTTTCGCCTACTATGCGCCGGGATAGGCTCTGACAGACCCCCGTGACCCGGAAACGGATAAAGCGGGAATAGCTAATGGATGGATGGATGGAGTTGGGGGTGGCCTGAGTGAGACGTTTTCTGCCAGTCAAGCCCTGGGAGACACTCTGGACTTACTGATCTCTAAGGGTCTGAGCATTTCAAAGGTTACTGTGTCGAACGTGGGCCTGTCTGATCATTCCTTTGAGAGTGTGATTTCAGTGCACACAAATGTGTTAACAGCAGTGATCACAAAACGATGTACAACTGAAAACAGAAGTGAGATCTTTAACCAGGTCTTCTCTGTAACACCTGCCCTGTCCGGGGTTCAGTCAATGCTCGTCAACAGCTTCAATCCTAAAATGTTAAATGTTATGGACACTATTGCTCCCATTAAGGTGATGTTATCTCTGGAAGGAAGAAGTATCCATGGCGAAACTCCACACTGGTGAAAAATGGAAAAAAAGACTGTCGGAAAGCTGAGAGCAGATGGAGAAAAACAACTCTCCAGGTTCATTATGACATCTATAAAAATAAACTTCATTCTTATAGTTTATAACTGAGGAATGCAAGGAAGTCCTACTTTTCTGACATCATCACCAAAAACAGTCCTAACGCTCGGGCCTTATTTGTTATAGTTGACAGGCTAACAAAGTTGGTACATCAACAGCAGGTTCAGGATATGTACTGTGTCCACAGAAAACTGGTTTAAACACCATGACACAGTTTCACCCCATTAACAGCAAAGACCTGGAGGACATCTTGTGTCAGCTGAACTCCTCTTGCTGTTTAGACGTCCTGCCAACAGGTTTTTTCAAAAAGGTTTCAAGAATTTTGGGTGCGTCTTTCAGAAACTGTACTAAACTGGTTCAAAACGTACTTAGACAAAAGGAAATAATTTGTGTCAATAGGCAACTTTACATCTGAGCGGACACGAATTAGATGAGGTATTTCTCAAGGTTATGTCCTGGAACCTCTTTTGTTTAACATCTACATGCTCCCATTGGTACAGATTATAAAGAACAACAAAATAAACAATCACAGCTGTGCAGATGACATATATCACAATGTCACCATGAGATTGAGGCCATATCCAGGCTCTTGGTAAATGCATTGAGGAGATTAATGACTAGATGTGCCACAGTTGAACAAAAGCAAAACTGAGGTAATTGTCTTTGGGGCCAAAGGGAAGCAATTACAGGTCACCACAGAGTTTCAGTCTATACACCTACAAACCACCAACCAGGCCAGAAATATCAACTTAAGAATTTCAAAGATAATCTGATGTCTCAGCAGGACCTCGAAAAAACTAGTCCATGCTTTCATCTTTAGTAGGCTTGTTATTGTAACGTATCTTGTCAGCTCTATCTAAAAAAACTGCAGCTCATTCATAACTCACTACAACAAAAAAGGTGTATCACATTAGTCCAGCTCTGAGGTCTTTACACTGGCTGCCTGTCCTTCAGAGGATAGACTTTGAAGTTCTGATGCTGGTCTATAAGCTCTGAATGGTTTCAGACCAAAGTACATCAGTGACCTCCTGACCCAGTATCCACCTTCCAGACCCCTTAAGTTATTGGGATCTGTTTTTTTTTTTTCATCAGTTCCCAGAGTCAGAACTAGACATGGAGAAGCTGTGTCCAGCTTCTATGTTCCACATCTCTGGAACAAACTCCCAAAAAGCCTCAGCTGAAACACTCAGTTTATTTAAATCCAGGTTGAAGACTCACCTGTTTTCAGCTGCACTTGAATAAAGTTTCAAATCTGCTTATTTTTAAGCTTGAGTTTTAAAGCTTTATCATAATGTTAATACTGATTTTATCTCCTGTTCTTTTTTCTGTCTTTCTTTTTGCTTTCTGTTTGCTCAAGCAAGCCCAGGTCACCCCACTGGGGAAAAGACCCACACTCAACCCTGGCCAGGTTGAAAACTACCGGCCACTACTACCACTCACTACACCTGTTCATGTCTAAACTTCTAGAGCGAGCTGTCTTCAGTCAGGTTTCACAGTTCATTCATGACACTACCAGTTTGATCCATATCAGTCAGGCTTTAGGCAGGACCACTCAACCGAAACCGTCAGTTACTGAGACAATTCAGGTTGCCAGATCCACTGGTCTATCCTCAGTCCTCATACTGCATTACCTGTCTGCTGCCTTTGACACGGTCAACCACCACATCCTCCTTTCCACACTCTCAAAGATTGGCATTTCAGGATCTGTTCTCTGTGGTTCATGTCTTACCTCACTGGAAGATCTTTCAGAGTATCCTGGCAAGGATCAGTGGGCAGACCGCATGAGCAGGCAACAGGGGTGCCACAGGGATCGGTGCTTGGCCCGCTTCTCTTTTCACTGTACACCACCTCATTAGGTGAAATCATCAGCTCTCATGGCTTCTCCTACTACTGCTATGCTGATGACACGCAGCTTTTCCTTTCCTTCCCAGCTGACAATACAAATATCAGCATGTCTCTCTGATATCTCTGCATGGATGAAGGATCACCACCTTCAGCTAAATCAGTCCAAGACTTAGCTTACTGTCTGTCCAGCCTGTCATTCCTTGCCTGTTTAAATAAGTGTGCAGTTGGATTCTATCACACTTGTGCCCACGTCTTCTGCAAAGAATCTTGGTGTCATGTTAGACAGCCAGCTGACTTTTAAGGACCATGTTGCCCTGGTTTCCCAGTCTTGCCGATTTGCTCTTTACATCAGGAAAATCAGACCTTACCTGACAGAACATACGGCACAGCTCTTGTTTCAGGCTCTAGTCATTGACTACTGTAATTCCATATTGGTCAGCCTCCCTGCGTGCTCCGTTAAACCTCTGCAGATGATCCAGAATGCAGCTCCATGTCTGGTCTTCAACCAGCCCAAGAGAGCTCATGTCACTCCGCTGCTGATCTCTCTGCACTGGCTTCCAGTTTCAGCACGCATGAAGTTCAAAGTTCTGCTTCTGGTTTACCAAACAATGAGCCAAACGGCGCCTGCCTACCTTCATTTCTTCAACCAGCGCTACACTCGCTCTCTACAGCTACGCTCAGCCAGTGAAAGACGCCTGGTGCTTCCACCACATTGTGGCGCAAAATCAGTAACCAGACTCTTTTCCTCTGTTGTTCCCCAATGGTGGAAAGACTTACCAAACTCCAATTCGCAGGGTCCGTACCTACTTTTAAGAGCAAGCTAAAGACTCAGCTCTTTAAGGAGCATTTCCACATTTAGATTAACGTCTTTGCTCATCAGAATGAGTCAGAAGATTTGTCCAGCTCTTTGCATGACTCAGCACTAAGAAAGCTGCATGCACTTATGCCGAGTTGAAATTATGATGGTGAATCTAAGACCTAGTTTTTGAGAAACAAAGGGACCTTTTGTGCCCACGTCATCTGCTAGGAATCTTGGTATCATGTTAGACACAAAAGAAAACAAAATAAAAACTCTAGCACTTGCAGGGCAGCACCTGTGTCCTACTGGACTCAAACCAGCCTGACCACCACTTACCCAGGCTGGATCCTCCTGTTTGATTTCTTGCTTGTGTTAGTAATATAAATAAATGTGCCTAGCCTTGCCTCACACAACCATATTTGTGTTTTTAGTTGTAACAAAAAACACAAATACATTAGTGGGCCTGCAAATCCAACAGTCAAACTATTTTAAATAAACATCTTGTTTTATTTGCTGAAAATATTACCTCTCTACATTTCAACACCACAAAACAACCACACATTCAACCAAACATTGCATGCGTTCAGCAAAAAGTTGGGTAAAGAACAGAATAAAGTAAGCCAAGAAGTAAGAGATCATTTGACCCCATTTTTAATACATTAGTTTACTTATCAAATCTGAATCAGCATACAGCAGCAACAATCTGTATTTGAGCTCAAATAATTGTAACACACTGCCATTCGTCATGTTGACAAAAAGCTGGTGCAATGAAATCAAATGCTTTTAAAGTTTTATTTTGGCAAGCACCATTCAAAATAGATCAAATTTATTATGTGCTTATGTTATGTGATGAAGAATAAAATTATATAACCATGCAAAATTTTCTGTGAAATGTACATATGTATCATTATTGCGAAAAAAAAGCTTTAGGTGTAACTGAAATACTGTTTTTTTTTTTCTTGTTTTCTTTTTTTTTTTCTTGTTTTTGTAATGACTTATTGTTTTGTTGACATCTCTGAGTTTCCCTCATGTTTGTTTAGTCGCAGTTTTCGGTCTATTTACCAGCACTGGTTGGCTTGCAAAAGTATTTAGATCATTACATATAGTTTGGAAATGTTTGGCATGTATGATGTTTCATGAATTCCTCACAAAGTCTTACATCCGTACAAAGTCAAATTGAGCATAAATAAATCAATAAATATTAAAACAGGAGGATTAAAAAACAAAAATGTGCATCCTGATATTGAACTGGGAATAATATCTTGTCATGTAAGATCAGGTTATAAAGCCTGTTTACAACCCAAAACCGCCCACTCTGTCCCTTCTTACATTTCATGTTCAAATGCCTTTTTTTATGTTGGTTAATTCTTTATTTTTATCAGTTTCTTTTTATTATTGAAAAGGAGCATCTGGCTTCCTTCTGTTGTACAAAACAAGAGGAGAACTCCACGTGTGTTTAGTCTATTGATGCTCCAGGCACCAGCACGCTCCTCAAAAGGTTCCTGTTGCCCACATCAGTCATTTTTTATATTAGATTCATGAGCTCCTGCCTTCACTTACTTCAGACATAAAGATGATGCCTATTCCATTACATATGCCTTGTCTAACTCATACAGTGGTGACCCTCATCACCACCTCTCGGTTGGCAGCACTAATCCCCGGGTCGTTCTGCCTTAATTGACTCAAGATATGCAAGATGGTGTATCCACAGTGGTGGTTCAGAATAGTCCTTAGCCTTCTGCTCTGTCGCCCACCACTGCTGCCGGCCAGACCGTGAGAGTTGCCACGAGAGCTGCGGGCACTGGCCTTATTGGTCGAACTCACTGGGTCACCCAGGTCTTTTGATTTCTCATAGTTCAGTACTTTCCACTGCTGATTGACTGCCTGCCATCGTTTGAAGATTCGATACACTGATGAGCCCTCATGGATGATGAGGCCTGGGTGGGAAAAACGTAAAAAGAACAGATATTGTAATTGACAGTGCATGAAAGATGATGCTGTACTCGAATTAAAATGCAAAATGAATGTATCTAATAGCTGCTTTCAGCATCATAGCACATTCCATCTCGCCTGTGGATGATAAACTTGGCAAAAGTCCTGGTGCCAATCTTTCATGCCATCTGTTCTCAGTGTTGTTTTACAAAAGCGACTTAGTATTATCCAAGGAAAGTCAACCCAATCACACCTTAAACGTTGCCTCTTGTTCTCCGCAACATCATCAACATTTATCTGGCTTTCAGTTTACTTGTTCCCTACCTAAGCAACATCCGTCTGTTGAGTTATGTCATTTTGCATGACATTACATGTATAGTGGAGACCTTTGCGTTCTGTCACCTGTACAATATCTCTAAGTCTGTAAAGGATGCAGCTAAAGCTATTTGCAATGCTGTAGTATCATTTTATGTTTACAGATTTTGGTGTCAGTCATGTGTCACTTTATCTTTACCTATGCAGACGATATCCATGAAGCCATACATGCCATAGCAAATTTGGAAGAGCAGGTCCTGACGCTGCCATTTGGCTGAAGGGCTGAGGGAGGACCAGATGAGCCATGAAATGCTGGCGATGAGGAAAAGGGAACCCAGAATTATGGCAGCTATCTGCACCTTCTCAATCACTGTCAGAGAGATAGCCTGCCACTGAAAAGGAGAAGCATATCTGTCAGTGTGAGTCGTAAAAAGGCCATGTATTTAAGTAAATGTATGGATACAGCAAGGAGAAATACTCTCTTACAGGTAAGAGTTCTGCATTCACTATGTACAGATAATGCATCTTTTTGTTTCATTTGGTTCATTGCTTTATTATTTTTGGTATACTTTCCACAGTTTCTTTGTGTATTTAAAGCTTTAAAAAACACGGCAGAATCACCTTTACACACTGAAAAGTCTTTTATTATTATCAATATAACAGATGTCAATACAATGAAGTTTGATTTATTTTTTCACTCTGCTTGCCAGAATCAGATGACAAGTGATTAAAGCTAAGAAGGAAAGAAAATGTAGTAATTCTTAAATTTGCTTTGAATTCTATTTCTTTGCAGATAGTATGAACCCAAGATAATTCATATTTGTTTTGGTCAAATTTATTTCACTGCATTAGGAGCACCTGGTAGAAGAGTGTACTTCTATTTTTGCATTGTCTATTTCTACTTCTATTTTTGCACTGCCTGCAACACATTACAGAAAAAGATTGGGAAATAACACTTTTACTGCTTTGTAGAGTTGCCATTCTTTATTACAGTTCTTAAAAGGCATTCTGGTACTTTCGCTCTCGGGCAACCTCCTACAATGTTGGTGTGGTCCAGCGCTTTTGTAATGTAATTTAGCCTATTCACATTTTTTGTAAACATAAAGATGTACTCTTATTCATTTAAATGTTTATTTTTTTGCAATGCTGAAAAGTATGGAGAAAAGGTTTAGAGTAAGGCTTTGTTTTAGCACAGTGTGCATGTGTGATAGTCCATCCCAGATCCGGCCTAGCCTGAAGACTCATGAACACAAGTCTTGGAGTCAAATTCTTTATTTTACATTTGATAATAATTTAGTTGAGAGTAAAAATGGTAGCCTTAAAGATTGATCATTTTATTATGGTTCTGAAAGTATGTATTGATGTATGTATTGACACCTCAAGGACGAAGATGGGACACTGCTTTTGAACCAAATCATCACTGCAAATATCTGTTGACATCACCTGCTCAAATTAACATCTTTGTTTTTCCTGCTAGTAATAAATTGCCTCTGAACGAGTTTATATTGGAATATGTTGTATATTTACAAATTAAATGAATGGAGCAAAACACGAAACACCTTGAGTCCATACTTTATGCAAAGACAAAGTAAAAAAGAAAAAGTAAATCAATATGAAAATCGCTTGTTTTTTCCCCAAATGCTCATTATTCCCATCTTTCCAACTCTGTCTGATTTGGTGTTGTACCTGTGTCTAATTATTTCTTATCCTTGTTCTTTAGCTCACATTAGACACCTCTTTGTTGTCAGTCGTTAGTCACTTTTTATTTACTCCTTCAGGCTACGACCACACAGGTGCTGTTTGATTTTAAAATGTGAAACTTTTGTTATGGTTACTTATAGCATCCATACTATTCCAGTGACTTTGACCCTAAAAAAAAAAAAAAAATCTGTCGTAACATCTGTTTCACTTTATAAAGGATGGAGTTGCGGTCTGGTGTGGATTTAGTATAGTTGGACAGGTTTGCTTCCTGACTTAGTCTTCTGGGTCACTAAGTATTACTGGAAGATAACAAAAAAGGTGAGCCTTAACCACCGTGTTAACAACAACATAGAGGTGATACTGTTAAATTTACTGCCCATGGTATCACCTGTTAAGCAGCTAAGAGCAACCTGAAATAAAGGTTATTTTCAGCAGCGTTTTCAGCTATTTTGGTTGGTAGTTGATTGTATTTCGTCACTGTTCAGTAAAATTTCAGTGAAATGGACTGAATTGAAAATGAAAACTGCTTTGTGTTTTGTAGCTAGATCAAACTGTGACACTGCTGACCCCTCAGTCCATCACAGATATTGGTTTTTGTACCTTTTATTGATAACAGACTGCAGCCTGGATGGTTTGCATCACCTTTGGCAATTAGATTACCCCCACCCCCATCAAACTGAAACATTAATCCATCTGACCACAGGATGTGTCTTCTGTCCATCTGTCATGATCTTATTCTCAGACAACTCTGGAGCATATCTGCAGATTATAGCAGCTTCACGTTACATAAAATGCAAAAAGGGCAATTTGTTCGTGTGAAATGTAAAACAACTAGCGTGAAAAGGCATACTATGCAAGTACGAGCTTGTGTTTAAGTACAAGGATCAAAACCTGTACATACTTAATTATTATCCACCAAATTTAAAACATTTTTTTACTACTAAGAAAAATGTACACATGATGAATAAACGGACACACACAACTTCTAAACAGGTTTTGTTGGCTGTGTCTGAAAAGGAGAGCAGACGGACAGTGACGCAGAAAATGTGTCAGCACAATATGGCAAACAGTCCTGACACCAGCGACAGCCTGCGATTTGTCCCAGCAAAGATTCTGCTGCGCCAGCATTTTATCTTATTATGCAAGGTAAGTGAGAGCAGCAACACTTTTCTCCTGGCATTGTCTTCTCACTTTTATTTGAAGAAACAAATATGTTCACAAAGTAGAAGAGTGTATTTTTGATTTTCACATATCATAACTGTGTTTATGTGATTTTTTTTTTTCTTCTCCGGTATCTTAAATCCTAGTGGAACTAGACCGTGGATTTAACTGAGCTGGCTGGTTAGAGTCGGATTTATTTGGACACGCAGGGAGGAGAAAAAAAAACAAAGATTATAGTTTAAATTCCAGAAGTTATAGAGTGAAAGTGTCTGCAGAGATTCGTGTGTTTCTGACCCCCTTTAAGTTACCTGCAGTGGGTTCTTGGTGCTGATTGCCAAAACCTGGTACTTGAAGTAGCAGAGTTCACAGCTCCAGGAGCCCCTCTCACTTATCCAGCGGATCAGGCAGGGCTGATGTGTGCAGCGCACAGAGCCATCACAGCGGCAGGGGCTTAATAGCTCTCCCTGCAGGACAAACAAGGAAGAATGTGCTCTATATGAATGCATGAAAAAGAAAAAATGCATAGCACTACCCTTTTCTTTCTGATTGGTATTTTCTCTTGAAAAATAGATTAGACTTATATAAATCTGATATAACTTTATTGAATTTGATCCTGCAGCACTACCGGCTGCTATTTAGCTTAGCTTGGTAAACACTGGAAACAGAGGGATGCAGCTATTCTAACAATCGTCTTATGGAAACATCAGATAGAGAGAAAATACTAAGCAATTCCTTTACCCCTGTTCAGATAAATGTTTCACAAATTACACCTTTTCATTCATTCATTCGCTCCATCCATCCATTATCTATATCAACTTATTCCTTTTTAGGGTCACAGGGATCTGCTGGAGACTGTCCTAGCGCTCTTGCTGCATAAGGTAGGGTACACCCTGAACGGGCTGCCAGGTCGTTGGAGCGCCTCATATAGACAAACAAGCACACACGCTCACACTCACACCCAGAGGCAGTGTAAAATCACCAGTTAACCTGTCATGCATGTTTTTGGACTGCATGAGGAAGCTGGAGTATCCAGAGAAAACCCATTCAAGCACGGGAAGAACATGAAAACTCCATACACAAAGATCCCTGCCGGGACTCGAATCAGAAACCTGCTCGCTGGGAGGCAACAGAGCTAACCATCAAGCCACTGTGCTGAATATTTATTTAGTATTTTATGCAACATAAATGCTGAGCTGAGCTATTATAACATTGACACAGGTTGTCAAAATTGGTTTGTATGAAATATTGCACATTACACCAGATGTGCAACAAAGACAGTTTTTTTGTGATTTAATATGTTTGAATTTCTGTATGTAATAGATTTTTCATGAAAAAGCTGGTGTTTGAATAATGGATGTCACTGATGTGTGTCAGTTTGTGTAGTGGTGGTGACTGATGTGCCGTATCCACGAGAGCCCTCGGTGTAGCAGCTTTTCTGTCCAGTTCTGTCTGTTTTGATGGATGAGGTTCTCCCAATATCACGCGTTAAAAATGATCACTTATGTTACCTACATTTAGATTGTTACTTGAGAAAAAAATCTATAATTATAAAAAAAATCTTCACATAATAAAAGTAGAAACAGGTCATTATTAAAGTACCAATGACTACTGTGTTATTGTCAAAATGGACTGCAAAACGTGTATTCAGTGTTGGGCTTAACCTATAAAACTCTAAAATATCTCCATAAACAGATGTCTGACGTGAAAGATCCAGTGCACCCAAACATTTATATTAAAACAAAACCAAAAATACACACACACACACACACACACACACACGCACGCACACACACACACACACACACACATAATGAATTTCTAACAGTGGGAAGGCTGGCATGGCTACAGTCCTCAAGAGCCAGGCTGAACAGCCTCAGAACCAAAGAAACTGTCTCTTCAACGCAAACAACAGCATCTAAAGCTTGCTGGCACATTCTCCTTATCAAGATTGATATTTTCTCAGACTGTCGCCACTAACCAGCATCAAAACCGTTTTTACCATGTGATGCTCTCAGTTTTATTGTCCCTGATTTCAAATTTGACTGAATAAAAGCTATTAAAACAGCATCATTGGGGGAGGGATATTGGTGTGAATCATTAGTACATCACTGACAGGCACAGCTTGACGTGGAGTAAATTTGGCGCAGGGGCATGTTAACACTCAACAGCAGACAGTGTTGAGAATTCAAGGGCAGTCGGAAAAATAAGAGAGAAGCTACTGAAGCTTGGCATCAATTCTCAAAAACTCGGTACAATGGACCTTAGCTGGTAATAATATACACCTTACACCTTTCTGAGAGTTAGGGGTTTTTGTTGTTATTCTACAGTCACCAAATGCAATAGTGAGCTCATCCCAAACCATGGACTACATATTAAAAATGGACAGTCACTGTTGCATCGTCAATAGTTTGTGGACGGTTGTCTTGATGTTCGTATTTCGCATTGTGACTTTCACAAACTTGGTGCTTTGAAACTGGGAGTTAAAGGCAAGCGTGGTTCTAGCCATGAACCACGGAAACTATTCGCCCTTTGGACAGCAGCTTGTCAGTCACATTGTCTTTGGACGAACCAATTTGATGCTGTAAACGGTAATCACTCTTAAAACAAACTTAACTACAAAACTAAAGTTGACATTGAACAGTACTTTATGGTTTTTACACTGGTGCCTAACAGCAAGAAGGTTTCTGGTTCGATTCTCGACCCAGCGGGAGTCTTTCTGTGTGGATGTGCATGTTCTCCCCGTGCATGTGTGGGTTCCCTCCGAGTACTCCGGCTTCCTCCCACAGAAAACATGCATGTTGGTTGGTCGTTCTAAACTGTGTGAGCGTGGATGGTTTGTCTGTCTCTGTGTGTGGCCCTCTGATGGACTGGCGACCTGTCCGGGGTGGACCCTCGCCTCTCGCCTATAATGAGCCGGGAAAGGCTCCGGCAGACCCCTGTGACCCTGCAAAGGATTAATCAGGTATAGAAAATGAGACGAGACACTTGAATGACCTGGGCGAGTTCAATACCTTGCAACAACACTGTGCTTATGAGAGGGATCAGCACTGAACGTCCATGATCAAATTCAAGCTGAGAGAAATGTAAGTCAGATTAAAACTGCCAGCTGAGTATTTTCTAGTCAGCTATGTGTGCATTAGTGAATTCTCATCTTTTATGTACTATATGGCCTCTTATAAGGTAACGATGTCCTTCAGAGGTTCTTGAGTGTAAATCGTATATAAAATTAAATTTGCATAGAAGTGCGAAGCTGCAGCATCCGTCTTGTGAGAGGCAGAAGTCACTTGGAAGAGGTGGGTTTATTCTACCTCCTGTGAAATCAACAGCTATGAGCAAACATGTTAACATGTATTAGAAAAGTAAGCTCTAGTTCACTGTTACCCGTGAAGTTGGAATATTGTTTTCAGGAAAAAAATCAGCTTTTCATTAACAATCATTTCACGAGAAGAGGGAATCAATGTTATATTTCAACTTTATGAGCACCAGTGTGCTATGTCTTTGTGGTATTTTGACCAAATCAAGTCACAGACATTTCCATGAGACCTCAGCAAATTCTGTCATAATATGTCTTCCTTAAGACAAAGAGAAGAAGGAGAAGAAGGCAGGAGCATTTCTGCTGGTTCTAGTCCCCTTCTTGCCTGTTCACTTCCAACCATGATTAGTTATTATTATTATTTTTTAATGTTACACACTTATTTGTGACACATTCCTGGGACAGTTCTTTGTGTTTGTGTGTGTGTAAGTAAAAGAGAGAGATACCTAATGTCTTTCAAACAGTACAGTTTTTACACTAGTGGACAAATTTGTTGGCACCCTTCCTTTTAACAAAGAAAAACTCACAATGATCACAGAAAAAACTTAAAACTGGCAGAAGTAATATCCATCTTTTATCCCTTTATCTTTTTGCAGGGTCACGGGGGTCTGCCGGAGCCTATCCTGACCTATTAAAGGCGAGAGGCAGGGGTCCACCCCGGACAGGTCACCAGTCCATCACAGGGCTACATACAAGACAAACAACCATGCACGTGCACACTCACACCTACAGGCAATTTAGAATTATTAATCAATTATCAATCAATGCATGTTTTTGGACTGTGGGAGGAAGCCAGAGTAATGCTAACCACTGAACCACTGTGCTCTGGCCTGAACAAACAAGTCATGATAATAATTAGTCAATTCTGACACGTTAAACTAAACTGTGCATCACAGGAGTTTTCCTCCCACAGTCAGCCAGTTTGCCTGTTTAAAGCATGAAAAGTTATCCTCTGCTATTTGGTGTCATGGTGCGCAGCTCACTGAACATAGACCAGAGAAACCAGAAAAGAATTGTCTGAGAAGATCAGAAGGAAATGATAAACCAAGTAAAGAATAAAAAGACCATCTCTAAGCAGCTTGATGCGCCTGTGACTACAGTTGCAAATTTCATTCAAAATCGTAGGGTCCATGGGACTGCAGCCAAGCTCTGGATGTCGCCGCAACACGAAAACTGATGGCAAATTGAAGAGATGAACGATATAAATGGTAACCAAGCAGCGCAGAAGGACTTTCAAAGTTACTCAGGGTAGTCGCCACGGTCAAGGTGCATCAGTATCAGATCCCACTATCCATTGCTTTCCGGCCAAAGTGGACTTAATAAGAGACTAGACTAGAATTGGTCAAAATGCATATTAACATGGCACAAAGTTTCTGAGAGACTACTGTGAAACCTGGAGGAGGCTTGGTTGTGTTCTGGTGCTGCTCTGCTGTGTCAGCTACATGAGTGCCTTGAATCTATGTAGGGTAAAAATGAAATCTCAAGACTATCAAGACATTCTGAAGCTGAATGTGCTGTGCAGTGTCAGGACGGTTTAGTCTCAGTTGCAGGTCATAGGTCCTCCAACACGTTAATAATCTAAAACACAGCTAAAAATATCCAAGACTTGCCTAAGAACAAAACATTGGACTTTTTCAGAAGTGGCTTTCTGTAAGTCCTGGTCTAAATCCTACTACACATCTGTGGAAGGAGCCGAACCATGCCGTCTGGGAGAGCAGTTTGCTCATGAGATATGGAACAAAGTACCTGTCTAGAGGTGCAGAAGTCACAGAGTTACAGAAATCACTTGATTGCAGCGACTGTCTCAAAGGTTCTGCAGGAATATATTGAGTTGAGGCTCCTATTATTTTTGTACATGCTTTTTTTTCAGTTAATTATTTTTTATTATGGCTTTTGTCAGTTTCAAGTTATTTCAGCGATCGTTTCTTTAATGGAAGGGTACCAACAAATGTGTCCACATGTGCAATTCGCCTGCCTGGCGGTGGTCATAGCATCTTTTCTCATAGCCTCGGCACTCTGTAGGACACCAAATCAAAAATAACTTGTGTGTGTAATTTGCAGCTCTAGGCATCATCAGGAATCATTTTCAAAGTCTCTTTCCAAGGTCATTTCATGCATCAGCGGGTTAAGCTGCACATGCTCCTCTCAACCGGCTCTTGCAGACTTTTATTATACAGGTTGGTAGGTTGTTAGATGTTTGATTGATTTAAAGTCATAATCTGGTCATGGGCATGCAGATGGCATCATGATGTGTTTGAATGTTTGGCGGCATTGTTTTTGCCAAATAATTATATTGTGGTGTTTTGGCTTGTGACTCTTGGTCTATTTTGTCAAATTATAATATCATGCAACAAATTTTACTCACTCAAGTTATGATGATTTTTATATTGTAGAGTTGACTGTTAAACGTGGAATGAACTCAATATTTCCACTGGGACTTTCTGGGATATCACACACTTTGGTCACTGGATAGAAGTGTAAAGGCTTCATAGTTTGTTTTTTTGCCAAGACTTTTCCAGATGCATGATGGTCCTTCTTCCAGTTTTCCAGATGGACTTTCCTGGAATGCATGGATGGATGTCTGTGAAAATCTGTTTAATGAAGTACGCAGTAAATATGTACATGCCTTGAGAAAGTAGGCTTGTATAATTACTTTTAGAAATTCTCAGTATTTTAACTTGATGCTATATTACAGTTAATTATGTAGGAGACATGTGATTCCCTTTCAAATGTGTCTGCAATGCCAATGTGAGCATGGCCCCTGACCTGCTAGCCCTCGCATAATGATTGGCAGTAATCATTTAATACCTCTTGAGACTAAAATACATCCGAGCGCAAATTTGAATGTGACAAATTTGGAAAAAGAGACGGCAAGAAACTGCAATGACAACCAAATGAAGGAACTGTTGGCCGCTTGTGTCAAGGAGGAAAATTCTCTGCAGATTAGTGACACTGATGCAGTCATCTTCTACAGAGGCAAATCGCATGTGAGTAATCAAATGAAGTCTTATCATAATAATAATATAGAATTAGGACTTAAGAGAGGTAGACAGGAGCAGCCAGTCAGCTTCAGAATGAAAAAGAGGCTAAATGTTCCTAAATATCCCGCTGAACAAACGAGTCTGTGTGCCGACTAGTGTTTGGTCCCTCCTGCTGTGTTAAAAACTGTTAAGTACATGGGCTTTGGGTCTGTAAAACTAAATATAATAAATACAGGTGTGGAAGGTTGGACACTGCTGCATCCTCGAGTATAGAGTGGGAAACCCAGTTGAGTATGCAACAGCAGGAAAATGTGTGTGTAATTTTGCACAACAAGTTGGGTTATTGGATGAGTTTTGTGCAATTAATATTTTTGTATATTTTCTTCTGTATAGTCAGAGCCTTCTGCCATATATTCTCATGCATTTCTCTGCTGTCATTTATTTATTCATTTTTGCCACATTCAATATCTGATATCAAGAATATGTATATTCTGGAGCATTTGGCAGCTGCTGGACGGGAGCTACCAATATGAAGTCAAAGGAGACCTCAATTCAAGTGAAGGAAGTCATCATTAGGCTGAAAAAAAAACCCAAATAAATCTATAAGAACTACGTCATAAATCCTAGATGTGGCCAAGACAATAGTATGGTACATTCTTTAAAAAAAAAAAAAAAAGAAAGCACTGGTGACTATAACACTATTCCAACAACAAAAAATGTCCTGAAACAAAAGACAATTAAAAGATGCTAAAAGAACCTTTTCCTTGGTCAAGAAAAAGAAAAACCTCATCACAAACTCATCAGAAGTCAAGACTACCCTGAGTGTCCTGAATATCCTTCAAAAGTGTAAAAACAGAGCACAAGGTGCAAATCACCGGCAACATTCAAGAACAGAAAGCCAGATTAGACTTTGGCAGACAGGTATTTCCATCCCCCCTAGATTTGTACAAAACCCAAGTACTGAAAAAGAAATCTTGTAATGGAAACAGCTTTAATTTAAAAAAGAACAAAAAAAACTTTCTACGTTTCCAGAAGGTGGTTTTTTAAACTTTTTTTATCGCATATGTGTAATGGAAGCGCTTTTTCTTTGACAGCGCTGGATGTGACATAGCTGGTCAATCAAAAGTCATGGCAGTGCTGTGGTGGGGCGGATCTCGGAGACAGTCCACCGAGAGGACACTAGAAATCTGCAAAAAGGTGTCAGGATAGCAATCTCCCCCTGAACAAGTCATAGGAGCTGATAACTGATTTCAGCACAAAGTGAAGAAGAAACTATCAGCCTCTCACAAGCTACAGGAGCCTAGTGGAGAGAGAGAGGACAGCTTCCAGTATCAAGGAGTTCACATCGCGCTGGAGCAGTCATGAAGTCATGAAGACGTCCTGGCAGCTGCTGTTCCATTTAAGACGCCTAAACTATGTTGAACCTCCCTCTCAGGTCCTTAGCAGTGTCTACACCTGCACCACTGAGAGCATCCTGAAAGAAAATATCACCGCTTGGTTTGGGATTCGCACCAAGCTGGGCAAACAAGCTCTCTAGATGGTGCTATAATCCGCTGAACATATCATCCAAACCGAACTCCCAGACCTCCTACCCACAGCAAGAGGTGCTGGACAGTAACAGACCTCAGTGGTCCCAAACATTCACTCCTTTCGCTGCTGCAATCAGCCAAACACTTCCGCTCCTTGACAGGAAACAGAGTGAATAGGAAGGAGCTTCTTCCCACGGGCCACTTGGGGCCTTCAACTGGGACAACACCTGGAAGACCACCTGATATGACTTCTATTTCCTTTTTGGATTACACACACCACAAATGAATAACCCAATCTCAGCTTGACCCTTTGCACAACACCCACTCTTTGCTTTAAAATAAAACTATATCCATGTAAATATATCATTCCTAACATACATTAGTCTTCGTGTGGCCTTTTCTCCTTCTTAAACTTTCCCTTGGAGCGGTTGCACCTTAATCTTACTTTATTCTCTTTTCATCTTATTTCTCTATGTATTCTTTTCCTTTTATCTTCTAATTGTATCTTTCATTCCATTTTATTTTTATTTCATATCTATTGTTAAGGTTATTAACAGGTTTCATAACAAGAACAGCCATTAAAAAATGAAAATACTTGCTATCCTCTACTACCATCCATGGCCCACATTTACATCTCTGAAATACAATTAAAAAGGGCTCGTGCTCTATACAGGCCACAGAACATGTTGATTTTGTCTGTAGGTAACTGTCTGCTGACTGCGACATGATCCCCAACCCCCACTGTGGCCTGCTTGAAAAACGAAATAATGAATAATGAAATTGCTTCTTTCCCTACTTTGTCTCTTTGTCTGTAAAACAGGCTAAAACAGGCAGCTTAGAGCCACATTGTCTGATGAGTCACCTTGCCAAAAGCCTAAAACATGAACCTTTTATTAAAGGAAGATGTTAGAGTGGGCAGAACAGCAACCTGGGCTTGATCCCTGTCTGCAACATCAAATGGCTTTGTATCCAAAGCAAGCCTGAAGTGATTTATACTGTCCTGCAGCCAGTCCTGTTTACTACTTCACAATCCAAACTCCCTGGGAGATGTAAAAATGTAGCACTGGCCTGAAACAACACTGTACGCCTGTAGTGGCGTAGTGTAGCGTAGTAACTAAAGCTAAATGCGACTAAGTAGTAATACCCATCTGTGCTTTTGCAGGATTTACAGTGTTTCTAATTATTCCAGTCTCCAGAACTACCTGCAGGTGGCACAGGTTTCTGCAAATCTGGTAAGACCAACATGTCGCCACAGACCGGAGTCATACACTCTTCAGTTTCTTTCTTTTCTTTAGGCTTCATGCACAGTCATTTATCACTACAGTTGACACTATTTTCAGGCCAGGACTATGTGAGCGACTTTTGCGTGATCAATAGTTGACCATTATGTTGTGTGACACATGCAGAACGAGTACTCATTGTGACTCATGTACATTCAGTCCCTTCATCTTGTTTGTCATCCTGCAGACCTAATTGGCTAACTCTCTGTTGCCATGCCAGATTTCACAGGACCGGGACACTACCTTTCAACCAATAATTAGATATGTTATCAAATAGATCATTTAGCAGTGCTCTTTTCAAAGAGGGGAGGGGGAACACAATATTCCCATGTGAAGTGAAGCTATGAGGACTGTGTTGCACGGACTGTACAACCACTGGTGGTAAATTTGATATATGTGATTTTGGGCAAGAAAATGAAAGTGGCGTGGCTATTTTTACATGTTTTACAGAAACCAAGCTTCGTCCTAGATAGTGGCGGGCAGATAAATGTACAGTATAGTAGCGCCACTCAGTCAGCGACCTGTGACTGAGGAGGGGGGAGGTACATGGATGAAGGAGGTATTGTAAGTGGGTAAGTGGAAACACAATTTGAGCAATCTTGCTGGTGCAGAACAATTCCAGCATAATGAAATGGCTCACCACAGCACCAGAAAGGTTTTTGTTAAGCACATACATGTGAAACAAACCCACTGCTTGCCAGCTACACACAATACGTGGCTTCGGCATTAGGGTATCATTCTCCACTGCTTGTCTACCTGCTCGGGGCCTTGGAAACAGATCCGGCACTGTGGGGTCCGCAGGCTGCTGGCGGTGCTGGCCAGGGACACGGCGTCCAGGCCCACCTGCAGCTTGGGCTCCTTGTCCTCAAACGCCAGGCTCCGGGGTCGCGGGTCGCTGCCGTAATACTCCTCCTCGTCATCCCGGGAATGGCAGTCGACGAAGGGCGGCCAGCCGCAGCCGCCCATCCCCAGACCTCGCATGGTAGTAGACCTCCTCTCTGAGTCTGAACCGGACTGTCTTGAATCGGATCGCATAAACACCAGCACTTTCAGTTCATTAAAAAACATGCGGATCCGGTACTTGAACATGTTTGGCTACATAAAGAATCCGCGTGATAATTATTGGTATTAATATTATTACGCCAGATAGACCATGTTTATTGGGTTATTTCCTACCACAACTATCAAACCCAGAGAAATAAAATATCTCAATTTACTGATGGCATGTAAGCCAGTGCGGATGCGAGGTTTTCTTTTCCAGCTGACCGACACACTTTCGAAACAGTCAGTAAACAACTCAGCAAACACTGTAAAGAT
This sequence comes from Xenentodon cancila, assembly GCA_014839995.1. NCBI lineage: Eukaryota > Metazoa > Chordata > Actinopteri > Beloniformes > Belonidae > Xenentodon > Xenentodon cancila. The sequence goes on along the minus strand of CM026204.1, from coordinate 10,295,195 downwards.
GCATCTTGCATCTCTTCCCAGTAAACACGTTAACGCGCGGTTTTTGTTTCACGCCGTCCATTTCCTTCGTTGCTGCTCTCAGAAAGCCTCCACCTTTTTTCCACATGCGCTGGGCTTGCAGCAGAAGAAAGAGCCTACATGTTTTGCTACCCAAAGCAGAACACTGCGATGGAGTGAACGAGGGGAAGAGAGAGCGACACGGAGGCAGGGAATAGAGGATGGGATGCAAAATACAACAACATGCCATCCACACAGTCACATCTGGAACTCTTGTCAAGAATCATAATCCGAAAAGAAAAAAAAAAGAGAGACAGTGAAAGAGTCAGAAGATGAAATGGAGGTTTGGCCTGGACCTGCTAATGTGGTCTTATTTTCTATTGTCCCTCACTGTAGCATCCTGAGTGTGAGAGAGTCAGAAGATGAAATGGAGGTTTGGCTCGGACCTGCTGATATTGTCTTATTTTCAGTTGTCACTCACTAAACCATCCTGAGTGTCAGAATGTGGTTCCTGCTTTCTTCTCCCCCTCTATTTCCTCTCCTTGTTGTAAATAGCCTAGTTCGTCCACGAAGGCTCGATGCCGACCATCTCAAAAAATCCACGTCGAGATCAAAAACACGGTCCGTTTCATATCCAGTATCAGGAGCCTTGAAGGGAGCGCGGCGACAAAAAAACACGCGAGCCCGACGTTTCCCATCTCCGCTCGAGGTCCATCAGCGTCTCGGCGCCAGCCTGAGCGCGGCGGGCAACGCTGACATGTCACAAACAGGACGATAAAGGCTCCTTGCGGTGTTTTTTAATCACACGGCACGCCTGGAGGACGCCTGGAGGTGTCTCATCGTGAAGAAGCGGCACCGCAGTGATGGCAGTGATTATCGGAGCAGCTGTGTGTTTGTGATGGCATTACTAGCGCTGGTTTTCCGCCTCGAAATGGTCACTTGAACCGACGCAGCCGCTACTTCCGGAACAAAGAAGAAGGGAAAAAAAACCTGTCATCCTGTAAACAACTCGCCATTTTTTCCTTTGACATCCATACATCCATGCGTGTGACGCGCGTGACGCTCCTCTTCCCGTGTTCCCAGCAGCTGGCGGGCGTCGTTGTCCAAGGTGCTGATCTTGTACCCTGCAGCTACACGTCGCCGGAGCCGCAGAGCGTGAACGGGACCTGGACCTCCGTTAACTGATGCGGTGGCTTCGTCTTCATGTGGTCATTGTAGTCTTCTTGTAAAGGGGCACACCATGCTTTGTTGCTCGTGTTTTGGGCTTCACTTTGAGTTTTTAAAGATGGGAGTGAGGACATTTGAGGGAACAGGGAGAAAATATTTGTCAGTCCTTATGTTCAAACCTGGGCACATTTCTGAATAGGCACACTAGCAGAAACCTAAAAAACTGAGGGGAGCCCTGGGCTGTTTCTCAATATGTGTGTTCTTGTGTGTATTTCTGTTCTTTTGTTCTTGTGAAATGTCATCATCTGCAGCCGAAGTACTCTTCCACTTCTCAAGAACGCAGGTGACCCATACCAATGGAGCCTTCATCCATTGATTTTTGCAGTCTATGGTCTTATCCCAGAAATAGGACAAGCCTGTAAGAGACACATAACAACCCTAATGAGAAGCAAAAAAAAAAAAAAAAAAAAAGAAAGAAAGAAAAGGAGACTTAAAAATATCACAAAGTAAAATCATTGAAAAAAGAGACGCAGAATGGAATAAAATAAAGACAGAAGCAGGTACGCAATACATACATACAGATACAAAAGTTAAAGGGACTAAGTTTGTACAGGTGGAAAACTTCCTGTGTGAGGACAATGTGACAAAGATGAGGAAAAAACAATCAATTTAGGGTGCAAAATCACCATAAAAAGATCATTCCCAAAAATGTACAGGGACACAGTACAAATAAGGTTTTAGTGACAAACTGACAACAAGAGGATGTAAACCAAAATAAGGAACAACCATGAAGCCTTCACTCCTTCCTCCTTTTAGTCCTCTATATTTTTTTCCATCCATCTTTTCACCTTTTTCCTCCTCATCTTCCTTCTCATCCTTTTCCATCCTTGCTTCTTTTCTCCCCTTCCTGCTTCTCTTCTTCCTCCTACAGCTTCTGTGCTTCAGCAAATCATTATGCCATTTCATCTTCATCATACATATCAACACTTCTGCTGTTTCAACACCAAATCAGCTAGATGTTTACATTTAGGAAGATACTACATTAACAGACGGATGGACATACAGATAGATAGATAGATAGATAGATAGATAGATAGATAGATAGATAGATAGATAGATAGATAGATAGATAGATAGATAGATAGATAGATAGATAGATAGATAGATAGATAGATAGATAGATAGATAGATAGATAGATAGATAGATAGATAGATAGATAGATAGATAGATAGATAGATAGATAGATAGATAGATAGATAGATAGATAGATAGATAGATAGATAGATAGATAGATAGATAGATGTTGTCTATAATTGTGTCTATTTATAACTCAATGAAGGTATTGTGTGGTTCTGAATTGTGTCCAATTTCATAGCATCACAAAAATAGCATTGTTCAGTAAAAATAGTTTTCTTAATATTAAAGAAATATATATGTCAGAAAAATATACATTTTTACATCAAGGGAGTGTAATAATTTGTTTTCTGCAAACTACAAAAATAAACAAAATGACCATAAAAGACAAAGCAGAGACCTGAAATCATAACAAATACACAAAAAGGACCACAAAGACCAGAAAAGATGAACATAAAGTACATAAGCACACTGATAACAAAGATAGTGGATATATATATATATATATATATATATCATGATATATATATAGATATATATAGTATAGCTATATATATAGTATATATATATATCTAGTAGATATATACTATATATATATAGATATATATAGACTTGAGATATATAGATTATATATATATAAAATAAGTATATATATATATACTATATATATATATATATAATATATATATATATATATATATATATATAGGTATATATTATATATATAGTATATATATACATATATATATATATACTTATATATATATATATATATATATATATATATATATGAGTTCTGAGCACTTATTCCTTGCACTGCACCAACTTTTCTGGATGTGGATGGGATGTCTGTTCAGGGTGAGGGAGGTGCACAACCAATGTTCTGAAGACCACTGGTCATTTCTGGGTGAGACGGTTTGATTTATTTATTTTTAAAACAGTTTCATGGTTGAGTTAATGGACGGAAGGTTGAGTAGATTTAATGACTGTTTAAAGAGCGCTGTGGATTGTTTTTAGATTTTGGGGTTTTGAAACGAACAAAAGCTGTGTGGTTGTTATTTTAAAGACGCTTCAATCAACAATTTACAAGCCAGAAGGTTTTTAGATTAGTTAACCCCTTGATGCCTGAAATTTGAACTATTTTTTTTTTTTTTTGGTAATTTACATTTTATTGTTTCTTTTAATACACCTTTGTCTTTTACCACTGCTTTTGTTTTTCAGTATATAGTAGTACAGAAAGATTCAATTCAATTCAATTCAACTTTATTTATATAGCGTCTATTACAACACAAGTTGTCAATAGGATCTTTCCAGAGACCCAGACCTCCGAGCAATTATTACATAAACAGCGGCAGGTAAAAACTCCCCTAGTGGAAGAAAAACCTTAAGCCAAACAGTGGCAAGGAAAAACTCCCCTTTAAGAGGGAAGAAACCTTGAGCAGGACCTGGCTCATGAGGGGGGACCCTCCTGCCGAAGGCCAGCCGGGTAGAGCAAGAAATAAGAAAGAATAGAGACATAGAGACACCGTCAAAGGTACAAGATAGGATACATTAGTAACTGTCATCAGTAGTCCAATTAGACTTCTGTGAATATGGGTGATATATGGATAGACGGTGATACAAGGGGATGAGGACTGCAGGTCGGGATGTCAGCAAGTATCCAACAGACATCCATACAGACAGGTGAAGGCAGACACTGGGATGGTCAGAGGTGGAACTGCAGGTCAGCAAGCAGCTCCTGAGGCTCTGGTCAATGGACCAATGGAACAATGGACCACAATTATGCTTATGGGATAATGTTAATAAATGAGGGTTGAGGTGAAGCAGAGACAGAGAAGACAAAGAGAAACAGAGAAGGTGAAAGGCACCACTCAGTGGATCATGTTGGTGCCCCCCTGCAGCATAGGCCTATAGCAGCATATCTACACCGAAGCTGTTTAAGATGAGCTGCTCTAATCTGGTCCTGTAGCTGCAGCTTTGACTACTGGCCCAGACACATTAAGGTACTAAATGTACACTAACTATATGCTGATACATTGACATACACACCCATTCCTGCTGTTCGAGAGAGGAACTCTGGTGTCACCAACGTGGGGATCTTCGTGGTAACAAACAAGACCTGTGTTTTAACTTAACCCTTCACAGGGCAGGTAACCATGGTAACCATATATAGTAACTGTAGACCTGTATACTAAAATGCATAAATATGGCTCTTGGGTCCTACCACACTTGGGTGGATGGATATATTATGTATATATGTATAATATAAATAAATTCTTTTCAAACAGATTGACTCACTTTTGGAACTTCTAGCAGCCAGCTGAAGAGTTGAAACGAATCTTAGCTCAGCGTGAACCTCAATCCAGAAGTTACATGGTTGGGCACTTCGGTGCTCCTGGGCAAGCAGGGAGAGCTCCGAGCTAGCAGTTTTCTGAGTGCTTTTGAGTTTTAATTTTGCAATTGCAACTGACAAAATCACTCGTGCTGAACACAGTCTGTTTATTAAAACTCATTCTTTATTATTAAAAAGTGCTTCCATACAGGACTCTAATACTATGTATCAGAATTCAGCCCTAAATCTTTTATGGCATTTAGAGTCATATATTAAACTCAAACCATGTGAAATGTATAACAGTGATGTAATAAATGGCTTTTCTTTATAGGTGATATGGTTAAAACTATATTCTGCAAATAGTGACCACAAGGTTTTAGTTGGATACTTTAATGATGAGGTAGTTCATGAAATTGATCTGCTACCAAAATTCAATCTGACCTGTTTTAGATGCTTCTCAGCTTGAACACAGTTGATTCCAATGAACTGATCCTCATCAGCTTGTCACAGTGATTGCCCCAGCGTGATAATAACCCATTCGTTTAAATCAGGTGTGTTAGAGCTGGGAAGCGTCCAAAACATGCAGGTCTTAAAGTCTCGAGGACCGGACTTGAAGGCCCTTGATTTAGACGGTTTTTCAAAAACCGTGCCTGTAACGAGTCGGGATAGGCTCAAGGGTGACCTGTGACCCTGGAAAGGATTGAAAACGGGTATGGAAAATGGATGGATGGAAAAAACTGCAGTTAGAAAATATACAGCAAGACGAAACAGAAGAATGGCTAAGAGATTATTACTACATTCAGAGTATGTGTATCAGTTTCTCTCTACGACAGCAAGCTCATAGACAGTCTCCACCGGTACAAAAATATGTTCCTCTGGAGTCTCAGAGAAAACGGTATCGGTTCCATTTGATGTGTTTTTTTCTCGATCGACATGTTGCATGTTGGAGGATCAGGCTTTAACCACCTGATTGTCCCTGCGGTACCTTCTGGTGACAGACCCTGTTGGCCCACTATTGGATCCATTATCATTTTTAGACCAAATACTCTTTTATCACCTCGGACATATCCATCCATGGCCTTATTTTACTGTCATTAATCAAGAGCATACAGATAAGATTTGAGAGCTTTAGTCTGTTCTCACTGTCAGATATTGTACTGCTCAAACTTAAAAAGTTGCTGCTTGTGTGTAGAAACATACGTGCTCTCTCTCAAATCCTTGGCTGCTCGCAAAAACCTCCCTCTCTGCAGTCTCGGCCTCTCCCCTCTGCTCCCATGTTTTTTCCTGCTCACTAGTGGAACTTGTGATCTCAGTTTTCTCTTCACTCTCAGATTGTCTCAGATCTTTTTGCTAGTGTGCCAGGGTGTGTTTGTTTTAGTCGGACTCCTCCTACAGAAGGCTTCAGCTATTTCTGTCTACAATTGTTTATAATTTTGTATTTATCATTTTCTCTTTTGACTTTAGAGTTGATGGACAACTTATAAAATTACATTTTCTAGTTAAATAACATGCATTTTATCAAAACAAACCTCATCTGACAAGTAAGAACAGTAGTATAGTAGTATAGAGAACTTGTTTGGCAATACTGTTTAATTGTGTTGTAGTTTGGAGGAGGTCGAGGATGAACTTTAAAGTAGCACAAAATGAAGACTTGATTTTTCACGATTTCCCAGTCAACTGGTCTTCTTGAGTTAAGTTTTCAGTGTTGGCAATAAATCTGTCCTCCATACTTAGACCCCGACTGAACTACACCTCTGTTGACTGTGTCAAGAAGGTGATGAACCATGCTTGAAAAGCATGTTGTGGTGGTTTATTTTGTTTGTTTTGATTGTTTCGTTTATATTTGTAAATGTGCTATTCGAGCATGTTCGTTGCTATTTTCACCAGGAGCTGCAGTGGTTTAATCTCTGACTTATAAACTACTTCTGGTTGCTCAGATACCCTTGTTTGTGTGCGCGTACGTGTTTTCTATCATCATCTCTGAGTTCGTGGATAGTAGTTAGCACACAGCAGATAAAACTGTTTCATACAACTGTTACAGAAACGTGGGACTCTTTGAGGCTAGAAACTTAAAACAGAGTTTTTAGACACACAACCTCCATCTTCACCCCCATCCTCCTCTTAATGTGTTTGAATCCAGCCAGGTGACATGGATGGATGGATGGATGGATGGATGGATGGATGGATGGATGGATGGATGGATGGATGGATGGATGGATGGATGGATGGATGGATGGATGGATGGATGGATGGATGGATGGATGGATGGGCATGTATTCTGCATCATGTCCTCTACCAACATATCTGGACAACTGATGATCCACTGTCGGATGACACGAAGCTGTAGATAGATCAAGGTTATTGTAATCTGGTTTATGGGATGTCTATTGGCATGAGCAGTTTTGATTTTAACCTTAAATCTGGTGTTTTAATATATGTATTAATATTAAAATATTCCACTGTTGTTGACTAATATGAATAAATTCTCTCTCCCAGGTACAGAAGACCCTCCAGTAACAGAGTCATCGCTCTCAAAGACCTGCAGCTACATACCAGACCTCTGCAGCAACCGGCTGATAATATTTAATTAACTTCAACTTTATTTATATGGCATCTATTACAATACAAGTTGTCTCTAGGCGCTTTCCAGAGACCAGATAATGATCCCCCGAGCAATTATTACATAAACAACAGCAGGTAAAAACTCTCCTAGTGGGAGAAAAAACTTAAGCCAAACAGTGGCAAGAAAAACTCCCCTTTAAGAGGGAAGAAACCTGGATCATAAGGGGGGACCGTCCTGCCGAAGGCCAGCCGGGTAGAGCAGGAAAAGAGGGTTTAGAAAGAGAGAATGAAGAACAGAGAGAAGAGAGACACTAAAAAAACCATCAAAGGTACAAAAGACAAGATACATTAGTACAACTGTCAGCAGCAGAACTGTATATATGACTGATACATCGTTAGTTGGTGAACCACAGAGACGACTATATAAACAGGTGTAGACAGCAGACACTGGGGTGGTCAGAGGGTGGGACTGCAGGTCAGGATGCAGCTCCTGAGGATCTGGCCTGTAAACATGTACAGAAGAGAAAAAGAGGGGGCAGACCAGCACAGGTAGAGGTAAGATCGGACCTAAAAAATCCAGCCCGACCCGACCCAGGCCCGCGGGTATTAAAGCCCGACCCAGCCCGAGCCCGACCAATTAACTTGATTTGCAGGCCCGAGCCCGAAGAAAACCTGAAATTTCATATTTTATTTGTTGGGTTTCGGGAGGAGGAGGTGATTTATGCTAACAAATTAAAGCCTTTTGTAACGAAATCTAAGTTTAACAAGACTGGATAAACATTTACATCTTTTATATTTCTGTGTCTGCAGAGGTTACATTAACCGACAATTTGCCATCATTGATGGATTTTTTTAAGAGTTGACGGGGAAAAATGTCAGGTTTAAATGTCTTTTTGCTCTCGTATGAAAGCAAAGCGCCACATTGACGACATTCAGCGAAGCCAACGCAAGTTTCTGGAGCATTTTCAATTATCAATTTGAAGCTTTTCCATACCTCACTCTTCCCGGTGTGTGTTTGCCTTTTAAGTTCCCCTGTCTTTAGTTTATCCTCGACTTCTTGCTGCTCCATAATCAGGGATACCGAGTCAAAATAGATGCGGCGTGCGCACAGCTCAGGCTCTTCGCTCGTATAGTAATTAAATAGCAATTACCTTACAGCGCCTTCTCTGTTTTATCCAAATTATTTATTTTATAACAAGTATTCCTTAGTTTAGTATCTACATTCCACACATCGTTTTAGTATACATTTTTATAAACATATATTTATTAAAAAATGTCAGCGAGAAAGAAGCCCGAGCCCGACCTGACCCGACCCGACCCGAACGTAATGAATGACATTTTAGGCCCGACCCGGCCCGAAATTCGTGTCGGTTCGGGTCGGGCTCGGGCTTAAGATCTTACCTCTAGTCCTAACACACTAAAGCTTACACATTTATATGTTTTATTAAACAGAAATGTTTTAAGTTTGGTTTTAAAGGTGGAGGTGGTGTCAACCTCCTTAACCCAAACTGGAAGTTGGTTCCAGAGTGATGGTTCCTGATAACAGAAATCCCGTCCTCCAAATCTACATTTGGATCCTCTAGGAACTACGAGTAAACCTGCACCTAGAGTGGAAAGCTCATATGTTTCTATCAGGTCTTGCAAATATTGGGGTGCTAGGCCATTTAGGACATCATGCAAGTAATACAATTTTGAATTGAATGAGTTTTACGGGGAGCCGATGAAGGGAGGCGAACACAGAAAAGAGACGTGGTCTCTTATTGATTCCTGTCAACACTCACGCTGCTGCATTTTGGATCAGCTGGGGGCGATTCAGATAATTATTTGGACATTTCCTGCTAACAATAATTACTAACTACTAATATTACTTAATAATTACAGACATTAAATACATTCTAGACCAATTTCCAACCTTCCATTTATCTCTACAATTCTGGAAAAGGTAGTTGCAAGCCAGCTGTGTGAGCATTTGTATAGAAATGATCTATTTGAAGTTTTTCAGTCAGGGTTCAGAATGCATCATAGCACAGAAACAGCACTGGTTCGAGTCTCGAATGACCTTCTTATGGCCTCAGACAATGGATTAGTGTCCATACTGGTTCTGCTGGACCTCAGCGCTGCTTTTGATACTATAGATCACAGCATTTTACTGCAGAGGCTAGAGTATGTTGTTGGGATTAAAGGGAAAGCTCTAGATTGGTTTAAATCATATTTGTTTGATAGATTCAAGTTTGTTCATGTTCATGAGGTTTCTTCTGCACACATGAGGGTCTGGTACGCTGTCGGACCAATCTTGTTCAGTTCATACATGCAGCCCTTAGTATTATTCGGAACCTGTATCTGTCTATGAAGCCAGAGGAAACAGAAGCGTTTTCAAAAACATCGGGTGTATCTTAAGGACATCAAGGACTGGATGTCCACTAACTTTTTACTCCTAAATTCTGATAAAACAGGGTATTATTTCTGGTCCCAAACACCGTAGGAAGGGATTAGATGGTGTTGTGATGGCCTCCACTAAAACTGTGAAACGTTAGTTATTTTCGATCAGGATTTGTCATTTAAACAGCATATTAATCAGGTTTGTAAGACTACGTTTTTCCACCTCCGTAATATCGCAAAGATCAGGAGCATCCTCTCCCAGAGTGATGCTGAAAAACTAATTCACACATTTGCAACTACTAGACTAGATTACTGTAAAAGTAACTTTAAAAATTGTCTGCACTCGCCCTACATAAATTAACAATGCTGAAGTGGAGAAATACAGAAATAAGGAAATCAGACACTAAATTTTGATCCAATTTTAGAACGGCTGAAAGAACAGTTGAATGAATGCTGATGGAACCGCATCCTTTTCCTTGATGTGAAGGAGATTAAGTGGAAGGTTGGAAATTGGTCTAAAATGTCAGCGGCCAAAAAGGGTTGTTTTAGTAAAGGCTTAAAAACTGCAACTTTAAAAACATGTAGCACATATCCAGAATTTTTTAATTTTTGTTGATAAAGTACTACCTGGAATCACGTCCAGCCTAGGTCATCATTGCTGTAATCCAGGTGCTCTGTGGCTTTTGTATTACAGTAGAATATCATTATTATTTCTGCTAAAAGAATGTAAATATGTCATATGTGTGAGTTTTAATTGTATTCACCAAGTAACACTATTATGGTACATATATAGACCACAGTGCTTCAGCCAGAAAAGATGACTCATTTATCAGGTAAACAAGATTACGGATCAGCTTGGGCAAGCTTGTTGTGAGATGATCTGATTCTGTCTCATCCGATTGTTGCGTCAATAAAAGATCTTTGTCCTCCTCTTGTCCACATGAGGAGTTAAGTCCACTAACTTATTCAGTGCAACTGCTGAACTAAAGCAAAAACTAACTATATTCTTTAACATCCCCGAACTTTTTGCCCCTTGTTATGGATTATTTACAAAGATTGGATATCGAGTCCAAGAAGAATCAAAGGAGAGGCATTTCTAATTTTGAGATTTTAATATTTGCAAAATTAAGTCTCAAAAATTCAAGATACATTTAAATAACATGTGCACACAAATTCAAAGTATGTGTCATACATGACATAAGATCTGTGAAAATGTTCCATGTACATCAGTGAGAACAGCAAACCAGCAGCAAGAAATCCATATCAGCAAAGATGACAGGTTCAAGTAAGATATAATTACAGCTTGCATTAGTTCTTTAAGTTAAAAGCAAAAAAAAAACAAAAAACAATTTCAAAATACAGAATTTATGAGCAATTATCAAACAGAAAATGCAATATTACAACAGCTTAATTTGCATCAAACTTAAATAGATCCTAAAAATATCTGACAAGCATATTTTAAAAAGCATCTAACACTGATGAACAGGCCAATGGCAACGGAGACCAAATACTTCACAAAAGAAACACTCGTTTCAAAAATCTTAAACAGAAGAAGAAGAAGAAGAAGAATAGCTCTAGGCAGCATTTACTAACAGTTAATGAGATAGAAGGCAAACCTGATTCATGGTAAACGGTTTTGGTCACCCCACCACCCACACCCACACGTTTTCCTTTTTGCGGCATGTTTCAGTTACGCAGAAGGCAACGATACGTACCTCAACTCACTCTTCTACCACAAGGACCTATACTAAAACAACATACAAGATCATGTTAAACACAGAAAGGGTGGATCGTTGAGCCTTTTTAAGACCTCATGTCTGCAAGAAAACCTCTCAGCTAGAGGGGAAAGTGCCACTAACCCACTGAAGGATTTCTATGAGCAACAGTATTTTAAGTAAGGTTATGTACAACAATAAGGTTGCAGTCTGTGGGGTTTGAATGTTGCTGACAGTTAGTTGGCTCAGTTACAGTTAAATATTTTACACTGAATGATTAGTAATTATGTTACCTAAAACTGATTTCCTAAATGCTACTCCCAACATTTAAGAAATCCAGGGAAAAAACAAAACTTGCATACATTTCAGAAAACGTCTTTATAGCACATGTTGAAATGCCTTCCCCTCATCACACTGTACATGTTCAGGTGTTTAGTTACATATCACTGTGCAGTCAAATAGTGGCACTACAATATATACAAGAGGAAAATTTCAAGGTGCATACAAGTTGTTAGTCATTTTTTGGTGCATGTGGGAACAAGATAAAAAAAAAAACAAAAAAACAAAAAAAAAAAAAAACAAAAAAAAAAAAAAACATTGTTAATCTGCAGGAGCACAGAACATTTGAAGAGATGTCACATCACCTGTGAAGTAGCACGTTGAAATCTGTAAATCTGCTACTCAAGTAAAGGCTGAACAACTTACACTTATAAGAATTATAATCCTTTCACACATGAGTACACAGGTCTTCCAGTTTGAACTCTGGCACACCTTTCTGAACAGGCTGTAGTTTCTCACATGTCTGGTGAAGGTGTGTGTTTCGTTTCTCAGTGTTGGTTAATGCCGAGTGTGCTCGTCCATTCTGTGCTGTGGATGACGTGACTTTGTATTTTTTGTATGTTTGACTGTGTGCCTTTTAGTTGTGTGTCATTTTACCAGTACCAGTGTGTCTGAAATTGTATCTACTCTACTGCCAAGTGGGACAGACTATAGGAAAGCACTCGGGTTGGCTCGGGGATCCTTTTGGTTTCTGTAGCGCACAGCCAGCCACACTCCCAGGATCTGTGAGTGAAGGATTTACAATCAGACAAGAGTATTAAAAGCCATGAACATTCATCTAGATGCCTCCAACTGTGACCAGACTATACATGAAAACACTTTTTTACAACCAACTGTAATTATTTCACAAATGTTGAAAACAGAAATGGACAATATGATAAGAGTCCCAGACTTTAAGAAAACGTACCGTGAACACAGGCTCAGCACCATACTGAGCAGCTTCAAAGGTATGGACAGGCTAAATGATATTCAAAATGTGGAATCAATCCATATCCACACTTACCTCACCGCACTCTGATCACAAGAATTAAAAAAAAAAAAAAAAAAAAAACTATCAAACCCAGATAAATGAAAATTGATAGATGGATAGAGGATTTAAATGCCAGGCAGTCACAGCCTCCATGGTTAAAAACATTCAGGCTACCACCACAGTTTACTACAAACCAGTGCTCTTCAGTCAATGTCCTCAGGATCCCGCTGTGAATGTTCTTTTCTATTCAATTTAATTTATATAGCATCTATTACAACACAAGTTGTCTCTAGGATCTTTCCAGAGACCCAGAACATGACCTCCAAGCAGTTATTAATTAAATAATGGCAGGTTAAAACTCCCCTAGTGGAAGAAAAACCTCAAACCAAACAGAAAACTCCCCTTTAAGAGGGAAGAAACCTTGAGCAGGACCTGGCTCATATGGGGGGGACCCTCCTGCCAAAGGCCAGCCGGGTGGACCAGATATAGTGTCAATGGTACATAAGACAAGTTATATTAGTAGTCATTATTGGTTAGCTAAAGAACTAAGTGTTTTATGTATATATGACTGATACATGGTTAGTTGGTGGACTACAGACACGACTATATAAACAGGTGTAAACAGCAGAGTCTGAGGTGGTCAGAGGGTGGGACTGCAGGTCAGGATGTCAGCAGGTATCCAACAGAGACATCTACACAGACAGGTGGAGGTAAACACTGGGAGGGTCAGAGGGTGGGACTGCAGGTGAGATGAAGCTGTGTTTGAGACGAGCTGCTCTAGTCTGGTTCTGTAGCTGCAGCTATGACTATGGGCCATAAAGACATTAAAGTCGAGTGTATATGCTGCTTTACTTATGTTTGATTTTAAAAAGGTGGAGGTGGTGTCAGCCTCCTTAACCCAAACTGGAAGTTGGCTCCATAGTGATGGTTCCTGATATCAGAAAGCCGTCCTCCAAATCTACATTTGGATCTTCTAGTAAACTACGAGTAAACCTGCTATCAGGTCTTGCAAACATGTAGCCTGGTCATTTAAAACTTTATACACAAATATAAAATACTCAGCCTACCGGGCTGGCCGGGTAGGCTGAGTATCCCCTTTATGATCCAGGTCCTGATCAAGGTTTCTTCCCTCCTAAAAGGGGAGTTTTTCCTGCCACCGTTTTCCTTAAGGATAGATTTTATTATCATCAGAATTAGAGAAGGAATCAACCAGGCCCACCCGGCAGCAGCTCTGGCCGTTTCCCTTTAGCTTCAGTAACGTTCTCGGGTCCTAACCTGACTCCAGACTGTTCCTATAGACCTCCCAGAGCTGACCTTAGTCAGCTCATAAAGCTATATAATCAAACCTGTCTGTTAGACCCCATCCCAACCCAACTGCTCAAAAATGTTTCTCTCTTATTGGTAGACCAATGTTTGATCAGATCACCTTATTACTAAACAAATTCAGACCAATTTCAAACGTCCAATTATATTTTAAATTCTGGGAAAAGTAGTTGCAAGCCAGTTATGTGACCATTTGTATAGAAATGATGTATTTGAAGTTTTTCAGTCAGGGTTCAAAATACATTATAGCACAGAAACGGCCCTGGTTAGTCATTAATGGCCTTATGTTCTCAGATAATGACTTTGGTCCATGCTAGTTAATCCTATGGATATGGTCGTTAATACAGCTGACCTCATTTATTCAAGAAGTCAACTACTCGACCTGACAAGGCGAGGAGACCGTATTGTGGCTGCAAAGCTGGCGCCAAGCTTAAGGCGAGGTGGTGGTGCAAGCCTTTGATACCATAGGTGATGGGAAAGGTGAACTTACTACCAAACAAGATCAACAAACTGGCTGCGCTGGTGAGAAACGTGGGGATCTACAGGGAGTACGGTTTGTTGTGTTTCTCTGAAATGTGGCTAACAACTAACATCCCAGATGCTAACATGGAGCTATCCAGCTACAGCACAGTGAGAGGCAAAGCTGCAGAAACACCAAAGCCTGTGGGAAGCGGAAAGGAGGTGCAACCCTGGGCATGTGAACAGCAAAATCTCCATCTGATGCAGGGACATGAACTTTTGGCTGTGAGCTTATGTCCCTATTACCTGCCCAAGGAGTTTGGACTCCCTATTGTTGATCTTGTTTACATTCCCTCACAGGCCGACGCGGAGGCACCATGTGATGTCATCCACGTCCCTGTTGATAAATTACAAACTCAGCACCCCCCGAGGCAACTGTGTTAATCTCTGAGGACTTCAATCATGTGACTTTGGACAGAACACTATCTGCATTCTTTCAGTTCTTTACCATTGGAAATAAGGCTATTGACCCACTGTATGAAAATGTAATGGATGCATACAGCGCCACCCCGCTACCTGGACTGGGAAAAGCAGACCACAACTGTATCCTGCTCCAGCCACACTACAAACCAAAGGTGAGGTGGCTACCCACAACCACACAGTCTTTCTGGAAGTGTTCTCCTGAGGCAGAGCATGCTCCAAGAGACTGCTCTGAGAAGCGATGGACCAGCAGAGGAGGAAGTTGGAGCAGAGACTGCAAAATAACAACGTGAAGGAGGCGTGGGATAGGATGAAGATCATCATCGGCTGCAGCTTGAACTGGGGTGCCACCGCCGAAGGAGATGTGAGGAGAGTAAGCAAGCTGAACAACTTTTTTTTTTAAACAGGTTTGACCACCACAACTCCTCATTACCTCCGAGTACTCTGAGTACTGCGCCCCCATCCCCCATTCCTCTGCTCCACACCCCCACCAGAGGAAAAATATCCCCCTAACCAAGATATTTGACACTTCCACCTCCTGAGCTGCCAGATGGTGGACCAGAATCTTTTTGAGGCTGTCATTCTCCGTGGCCACCCCAAATTTCTCCCATATCCGGGTTTTTGGCTCGACAACCACAGAAGTCGCGTTCTGCTTGGCCTGCCAGTATCTATCCGGTGCCTCTGGAGTTTCACAGGGCAAAAAAGACCCTATAAAACTCCTTCTGCTTGAAGGCATCCATAATCATTGGTGTCCACCAGCACGTTTGGGGATTACCACCATGACAGGCACCCCCAACCTAACAGCCACTCAGGCTTGATGTCCCTGCCTCCGCCAAGATGTGGTTGAAGCTCTGCCAGAGATGGGAGTTGAAGCCCTCTCTGACACGAGACTTAGGCAGATGTTCCCAGCAGTCCCTCACAATACATTTGGGCCTACCAGGTGTGATTGACATCCTCACCCAGCATCAGAGCCAATTCACCACCAGGTGTTGATCAGTTGGCAGCTCCATTCCACTCTTCACTGGAGTGTTGAAGACGTGGTTGCAAATCTAAAAACACAACTACAAATTCGATCATCGCTCAGCGACCTAGAGTGTCCTGGTGCCAAGTGCACATCTGGACATCCTTATGCTTGAACATGGTGCTTATAATGAACAATTCGTGACAAGCACAAAAGTCCATTAACAAAACACAGCTTGGGTTCAGATCGGAGGTGTAGACACTCCCAATCACAGCCTTCCAGGTCTTACTGTCATCGCCCACATGAGTATTAAAGTCCCCCAGCAGAACAAGGGAGTCCCCAGCAGGGGCACTCTCCAGCACTCCACCCAAGGGATCCAAGAAGGGTGGGTAATCAGAACTGTTTTAAGGCATAAGCACAATAACAGTCAGATTTTGATTTTTGTACTCAACTGGAACTGAATTACTGTACTGTCTTCAATTGCAATGTATTGGACTGCTCAGTGTAAAGTGTCTTGAGATGACTTTTGACAACTTGTGCTATATAAATTAAGCTGATTTCAATTTAAATAAAAACATGTTTCATTAAAGCTGTCGGTCAAGGCAGTATGTGAACTTAAATTGTATCCATGTTGCTTTGGGGAACCAGATTCTCACCTCTGAGAAGCTAAAGAAAAGCCCAACGCCCCCAAGGATCTTCAGTGCCTCTGTTGCATGATTCAACATCTTTTCACCGCAGGTCGAACAGCTATGTTTCTTTTTGCATAACTGAATTGAGAGATACACACACACACACACACAAAGAGTACATTCAGATTTCAACAATATGAGTCAACAATTTTGTCGGTTACACACAAAAAAAAAAAGTTTTGACTAGCAAAACTATTCTGACATCAGTATGTGACCAGCTTTTGTGTGTGCGTGTGTGTCTTAAGAGATGCTTATGTGATTTTCCTTTAGTGAGGCATATGAAGTAATGGGATATACTATGTGTAAAGTAAAAAGAGAAACATTTAAAGTATACTTCTGCAAGTTTGTTTTCCAAAACAACATGCCTTTTTTTTTTTCATGACTACAGCTATGAACAAAGTGTCAATATTTGAGACTTACAGCAGGACAATCCTGAAAATCCAAATCAAATTGTGTGGTGCTGTCAGTGATGTTGAACAACCCACAGCAGTCGAGTTGGCTCTCCAAGTCTGTCTTAGTATTATTCTCCAAAATACCCCATGCAGAGTTTATAAGGGCCTCCTGAAAATGAAAATAAAGCCAACTCAAGTTACACACATCATTAAAATGAAGTCTTGGAAGAGAAAAAAAAAAAAAAAAAAAAAAAAAAAAAAAAAAAAAATTTTTATTTCAAGTATTCAAATAAAAGCGAGCTTACTTGCTGCCCTCTGTTCATTGCTAGACAGGAACATGAAACTCCAAATTGAAACAGGAACACAATGAACAGAATTACCATATACTGTGAGATAGTCAAAGAAACATCAAGAGAAAAATAATGACCTAAAATAAAAACTGAATATCACTTTGCATGTCCTTAATAATTTGTGTATAAAGAGGATTATGTTTATATCACTACAAATCTGAAAAAGCTGGTGCCTTGTGTAGCTACAACACAGAAGTACAAATTAGGCTCTACGCAGACACCGGGCCACGCTCGGGCCTGCCAATAAGGCATGACAGATGAAATCATGAGTGCACCGCCCATTTTAAAAAAGGCGCTACACCCACCGACAAGCACTTTGGAGCACAATTGGATTTTTTTTGTAATCAGGCCAGCAACAACTGTCATTTTTCTTCTATATTGATCTATAATTTGTTGGTACGACAGATATCGTGCATCCCTAGATTATACAAAACTCAAAATGGGTGTTAAAATCTTTGCATATTTTTTATGTTTGTTTATTCATTTTAATTTTCCACACTAGCTCAACTTTTAGGATGAAGGGTTGTAACCTTGCATTTTAAAAAATATTCAACAATAACAAAAAAAGACATTTAATACATAAAGCCGCATTAACTGACCAGGGCTTATGCATCACATTTGGTTCAGATTGTAATTCCAAGAGAAAAAAGCAACATGCATACACAATCTGGGACCTTTTTGTCACTGTAAGCATAAATGAAAAAAAAGGATACAAAGAAAAGCATGACTTGGTGGTGGTGCAGTGCTCCAATCAGTCCTACAATAGCGATGAGCAGCAGGAAAACACCCACTGCTATGACCCCACCTATGATGTGGATGCTCGACACCAAGCCGAAACCCTTCCCCCATGCTGCTACTGCAATCAGCAGCAGCCCAACCAACTGGAGAGAGCAGAGGGAAAGAAGTTAAAGATATTTAGTTAAGGCAGTGTGCATCCTATCACAGTTCATCATATAGTCAATGAAATGTAAGCTTAGTTTTCACAAACAACTTATTCTGGAAATAGTATTTAAGATTTTTAAGAACTCTATGATCGTTAAAATTCAAGTGAGACATGGACTATCTAAAAAAAAAAAAAAAAAAAAAAAAAAAAAAAAAAAAAAAAACTCTTATTTGCTATTACCATTGTTATTTATTTTTATTACTCACTGTCTTCACTTCACCTTTAATGTAAAGCTACAAGTTACAAAACTTATCCTATTGTGGTTACATTCTATCATAAAAGTAGCTTAGAAAAAAGCAGAAATTATTTTCTTTATTAGTAAGTAGTACTTATTTCTAGAGGTCAGGCAATTTAAATGGCTGGCTGGGAATTGGCTATTTTTGAATAATTGGGATTAGCCTGGGAATATCAAGGCTATTAAAAAGGCAGATCCACCAGCGAACAGCAACATAAATTGGCTTTAAGATGCCCTGACTTCTTAAGGAGAAAAGAAAAGTCAGCATCAACCCTAGAAAAGCCCATGTGGGTGTTGCCTTGTTCTTACATGATCTTCCTCTGAAAGATGTAGTGCACCGCTGAAATTTATATACATCTCCAATGTAGCAAAAAAAGTTGTAGTGTAAACCATGACTTTCTTCGATCATAAAGGAGAATTTGAGATCTCCTATAAATAAGATGGACGAGTTTGGAGTGCAGATGAGAACCAAGACAGAGTATAATTAATGCAGTATTATGCGTTTCTGCTGTATAGATATGTAGATGTAGCTGCAGGAGTCTGTCTCAACTCCAACGTCGCCATACCCATCTTTCAGACTATACAAGCAGACAAATATTTGAAACAGAGTGGCAAAGGCAAAAGTGGTGGAACTGCAGTGCCTGTCAATGACAAAGACATGATCCAAGACATGCTACTGTGAAACAGCATCCCTACACCCAATACTGAACTTTTCGCTGTATATTTATGTCCATATCATCTTCTGAGACAGTTCACCAGTATTGTTTTAGAAGCAGTGCACATCCCACCATCAGCCGGAGCGATGCTGCATCGTCATTGGCTCAGTTGTTGCCATGGTGCATGGCAAATTTATTTGTACGTTTCAGCAACAAGGAAATTCGAAGTGTAATGAAAACATTAAAAAAAAAAATAAAAGATTTTTAAAAAAAGGGGAGGAAATAAATTATGAGTTAGGTTGTAGTGGCATAATAAAGAAAAAGTTAGACTTAAGCAAGAGTAGTAGTGAAACTAACATTTACATTTAAATTCAGAATGGTTTAAATACACTATATGGCCAAAAGTATTCACTCACCTGCCTTGACTCGCACATGAACTTAAGTGACATCCCATTCTTAATCTATAAGGTTCAATATGATGTCAGTCCACCCTTTGCAGCTATAACAGCTTCAACTCCTCCATAAAGGCTGTTCTGAAGATTTAAGAGTGTGTTTATGGGAATGTTTGACAATTCTTCCCAAAGCGCATTTGTGAGGTCACACTGATGTTGAACCAGAAGGTCTGGCTCTTAGTCTCCACTCTAATTCATCCCAAAGGTGTTCTATCGAGTTGAGGTCAGGACTCTGTTCAGGCAAGTCAAGTTCATCCACACCAGACTCCACCATCCAGGTCTTTATGGACCTGCTTTGCTTTGTGCACACAGTCATGTTGGAAGACAAAAAGGGACCAGCTCTAAACCGTTCCCACAAAGTTGGGAGCATGGATTTGACTGTGGAATATTTAGGACAGGAAATGTCACAATTGGATTTGTTGCACAGGTGGCATCCTATCACAGTTCCACAATGGAATTTACTAGGCTCCTGAGAGCGACTCATTCTTTCACAAATAGATGTAAAACCAGTCTGCATGTTGAGGTGCCCAATTTCATGGCCATGGAAATGATTGGAACAGCTGATTCCGATTATTTGAATGGGTGAGCGAATATTTTTGCCAATATAGTGTAATTCAGTCAAAGGCAGCTGTGAACGAATACGTTGTAAACCTTGGTATAAAAAGGGACAGAGGGTTTCAGCATTCCAGCAGTTTTTTGGATGTTTGTTCCAGACATGTGGAGCATAAAAACTGAATGCTACTTGTACAAAACACAATACCCCAGTGTATTCGTGGTGATCTCTGGAAATTTTCTGTCTCTTTCTACACTGCCAACATTTCAACCGTTACACCAGAAAAAACTAAAACGTTTAATTTGTTCTATACCAATTCCAGAAATGCATAGAGCTCTTCTGCACAACCTGCTCTTGGCGGATCATAACCTGGCCTTCTTCTACTCCACGTATAAAGCCACTTTGCAGAGGCAACTCGTGATCAAAACAACTAAGAACGTAGTCACAGGAAGTTGAAAAAAACTCTGGGGGTGTTTGTGAAGCTCGGGACTGGGATGAACTCCGCGAGTCACATGGAGATGACATCAATACCCGATTGACCATATAAACTTCAGTGTGGACAACACCATGTGTAGTGAATTGTGTTAAAACAATAAAAATAAAAAAAACACAGACGTGCCAATGTTGGACAAACACATATACATAAACAGAAAGGACAGACAGAGAAGGAGAGGAGCACTCCCTGTTCAGTTGCACAACTTGTGTGTGCATTGCGTGTTGGCTTGTGAGTACAGCTGAATGTCTATGTCGGGGGAGGGGGCGCCTGTGCCAGAGGTAGACATTGATAAATGTCATAAAAGCAACAGATACATATCATCTGTGTATAGACATATACATACATACATACATACATACATACATAACTGCATGCATATGTATTTAAATTAGTTAAAAAAAAAAAAAAAAAAAAAAAAAGAACAGTCAACTGGCTGTGACTGCCATGTTGGTATTGAGGCTGATTAGTTGCAGAAACATCTAGTTTTCTAATAACAAACAAAGAAAAGTAGTAAACTCCAACATTTCATTTTCTGGAATCATTACAATAAGCCTTTAACCTCAATAACCTAGGAGGAATTCCAGACCACAGGTTTTTATCACTGAGAGTACAAAGTCAACATACACTGTTGGCTCCAAAAGGCACAAAGTATGGTAATTGCCATGGAAACATACCTCTGACCTTAATCTGGTAAGAATTAAGTAGTGGTCAGGTTATGTTGAATTACATGAACACAACCTCCTAACCACCTCTCGCACGCTTCTAAAGTCTCTACCAGCACTTGTGGCTCAAACTCAGAAAGCTGCCATTTTTTGCCACCGTTATCAAGATTTCGACACTTCACAGATAACGTTTACACAAAATGTCGGTGAACATGTGCAACCCTGAAATAATTAATTAATTAATACGGGTCTGTTTCAACTAACTGACAACTAGTGTTGTGGAAGTGACAGCTCGGGTTCGGATGCCAGCTCAGAAAGCCTCCTGTTCAGGAACAGGGTTCCAGTCCAGAAAGGCTCCTATCACACATTAATGTTCCCGTGAGTCTGCAGAGGGTTTTAACTCAGCTGAAGTGAAACCAGCATGTTTATAATCACACCTCATAAGACCGCAACAAAGAAAGGCACATGAGGCTGACGACAACATGATTAGACGAACCGAGGAGCTGGATATAAACACACCGAGACCTGCTTGCTTCATGGTCTGACCACTTCTCCCTCGGTGTAATATGCACCTTACCGTCTCTGCCGATTATTACGTTTTATTTTAGCCATTATGAAACTGAACACTGCTGGTGACTATGTTAGGATGTTCACGTCTCGGTGCTAATTGTTGTTTCTCATTGCTTTACACTGAACCACGACGCCCTTTTGCCGTCCTGCTCCACTGTGCCGTGTATATTTCTCCTCGGGGACTGATAAACTTCACTATTTTGGACTGAACTCCCTAAAGTCGCCGGTTTGAAGCCCCGGCTGAGCTTCTCCCCGCGGCTAACGCGCTAGCAGCCGCTAGCAGCGCTGGCATCGGGACACGCTCAGCCGCGAGACACGGCGCTAGTCTTTCAGTAAGTTGTTATAATAACAGCCATGCTGACCACTCGTGGGGTGGAACCAGGGGGCATGTGGAGCGAAAGGAAACGCGACACAGCTCCACATCCGAACCACAACCAGCTCCTCGACAGAACCGTCCCAACCAAGCTAGCTAGCTAGCCCGACAACAGTCAGCAACAACTTCGCAGCCACGACGCGCACTTACCATGTAAACCACATTCAGGGAACACAGAGCATTTTTGGAACACGTAAAGCCCCCGCAAACCATATTCGAGACGAATACGTGCTCCTGTCGGATCCTGATATACGGCTGTTGATATCCTTGATGTCTGTCTGAGCAGCGATATTTGAATACAGAGAGCAAAGAGGGCGTGGGGGATGACGTCGCGCCGCTCGTGATGTCAGGTTTGAGTTCCTCCTCTTCCTCTTCTTCTGCGAGGTTTACAGTCCGCGGACTTTGGTTTAACCAGCTGTAACAGCTGGTAAAAACTGTTGTACTACAGCTGTAGTACGACAGCTGCACAAACAGCTGTACAGCAGCTGTACAACACCTGTAAAAACAGCTGTACAGCTGGTGTAAAAGTAGTCAGACCATTTCCTTACAATCAGTTGTTATAATTGAACAGAAAAGTTTAGGAGTTAGTTTGTAAATCATCATAATATAATCATGATCATAAGGCCTGCTGATACCAATAATACTAAAAATCATTGTATTTAGGTATCAGTCAGGGTTTCCTCTATTGTCTCCAATGAATTCAAAATGCTGCAGCAAAACTTATTCCTGGTACAAAACATCACGTACTTGTTTCCCTTCACTGGCTACCTGTTGAATTTAACATTAATGTCAAAATCCTACCGATTACCTTCAAAGCATTAGGTGGTCTTGCTCCAACTTAAATCTAAGATTTGTTGACCTGGTATGTTCCCTTCAGACCACCAAGCTCTACAGATGGTGTCCTATTAATCCTCAGATCACAAAGATCAGGATCAGATGCACAACATCTCAGATATTTTTATATCTCTGCTTAAAACTTTCTTTTTTTGTAGAGTCTTTGGTATCATCTGATAATTATATTACATATTCAGTGCTTCTGGTTTCTGCAGCCATGGCCCTTCTCTTTTGGGCAAGCAATTTGTAAGTCGTAGGGACGGGTATTATTTAGACAAAACCTACTTTGAGGGAAATTTAACCCTAGAATTTTTTTTTATACTGTTTCTCCTGCTGGTTTGAGTTTTTTATTGGTTTTAGATCTCAATGCTTTATTAAGCACTTGTTTTCCTCCTTCCTTTGTTAGCACATATATTAATGGTTAATACCAAGTGTGGTAAAACCCAAGAGCCATATATATGCATTTTAATCTTGCAACAGAGGGAGGGGGGTTGTTTTTATTTTTATGTGCGCATAGGTGTGTAGGTGTATGTGAGTGTGTTCCCTTCACCAGCCTCATGAAAGTCTAACCATATTTTATTAATCCCTAGAGAAAGGAAAGAAAGAAAAAACGGGGGAATAAAAATTCTGCCATGAGAACTAAGATCACCGTGTGTGGGATGTGAAAGTCTAGAAAAAAGTGGGACATAAAAGAGCAAGAAAGAAAAGTCAAGACAGAGATGGGTGCAGTTTGGTGTCTGAGTGATGTGTTGTAGCGTGTGTAAATATGTGTATAATGTGTTGTGTTAGAATAAAAGTAGACGTACAATAAACGTGACTTTTACTTTGACATAGGTCAATCAGGTATATACAAAAACGAGGACAGAAGAAAGGGGGAGGAGCATTCTATTTACCCTTGTTTCATATTCGTGTGACGTGTGTGTGCATGTAAGACTTTGACCATATCTAAGTGTTGGGGGGTAGAATTGATAAGAATTGATATGTATAAAAGACGTATACACAATATACATAGAAGTAAGCATACCAATATAAAGTTGTATACATCGCAGTCAATTAGTACATATTCAAATAAACTATGGAAACAGAGGAAAAGAGAAAATAAATAAATAATATATATACAATATATATATATATACATAATCATCTTACTATGCATGAATGTAATGTAAATACATATGCACATGTGCCTAATTATACATACAAAAATAAATATGCATTAATACATTCATGTATACATGTGTCTAAATATATATACATAAAAATAACTTTTCATGTAATATGAATATATATAAATATATATACGCATATATATAGATCACTGCACATATATATAAAATAGATATTTGTATACATCGGATACACATTCAATTCAATAATACACGCATACATATATACATACATACACACACACACACACAAACACACACACACACATATACATACATACATACACACACACACACACACATACATATATACATACATACATACACACACACACACACACACACACACACACACACACACATACATACATATATACATACACACACACACACACACACACACACACACACACACACACACATACATACATACACCTATCCAACTCAAACATTGCCCCTAAAATTAAGAACTTAAATGTTCATGGTTACTGTTTTCAAAGCTCCTGTGTGTTTCCACAGGAAGGGTGGGGAACAATATATATGTACACATCCAGACCCATACAAACATAATATGCACATGCATAGTGTGCACGTGCATACACGTGTGCGCACGCATGCGCATATGCATACACATCCATACACACTGGCATACATACATTTAAGCATACACACTTGAGGAGATACGTTTATTTGCATACAGAAATACATACATATGGTATGGTATGGGTGTTGTTATAAGGCATATAACAACACCCTTACCATTTACCACCCGTATCATGCTTTACCACCTGCCCCCCCCCCCCTTTGTATGTATATATATATATATATATATATATATATATATATATATATATATATATATATATATATATATATATATATATATATATATATATATATATATATATATATATATATATATATATATATATATATATATATGTGTGTGTGTGTGTATATGTGTTTATACCACCTTTAAAACTAAACTTAAAACATTTCTGTTTAATAAAGCATATAGTTAGTGTACATTTAGTACCTTAATGTGTCAGGCCCAGTAGTCAAAGCTGCAGCTACAGGACCAGACTAGAGCAGCTCATCTTAAACAGCTTCGGTGTAGATATGCTGCAATAGGCCTATGCTGCAGGGGGGCACCAACATGATCCACTGAGTGGTGCCCTTCACCTCCTCTGTTTCTCTTTGCCTTCCCTGTCTCTGCTTCACCTCAATCCTCAGTTATTAACAGTATCCCATAAGCATAATTGTGGTCCATTGTTCTTGTAGTTTGTTGTGCTGGTCTGGCCCCTCTTTTTCTTTTTAGTGCATGTTCTGCGGACACGTTGGAGAGACTTGCGGCAGGTTGCGGTGCAGCTCTGTACCACACGGTGATCCAGCTGGTCAGGATGCTCTCGATGGTGCCTCTGTAGAAGGTTACATGATGGAGGCCGGAGCTCTGCATCTTCGCAGTTTGCGGAGGAAGTAGAGGCGCTGCTGTGCCTTCTTGGGGAGTGATGTGGTGTTAACAGTCCAGGAGAGGTCCTCTGAGATGTGGACACCCAGGAACTTGGTGCTGCTCACCCTCTCCACAGCAGCACCGTTGATGGTCAGAGGAGCATGCTGGGTGTGTTGTCTCCTGAAGTCAGCAACAATCTCCTTGGTCTTCCCATCGTTCAGGGAGAGATTGTTGTCGCTGCACCACTCAGCCAGGTGGCTCACTTCGCTCCTGTAGTTTACTCATCGTTGTTGCTGATGAGACCCACTACAGTCGTGTCGTCTGCAAACTTTATGAAGAGGTTGAAGCTGTGCATCAGTGTGCAGTCGTGAGTCAGCAGGGTGAAGAGGGGGGGGCTCAGCACACATCCCTGGGGGGGGCCCTGTGTTCAGTATGATGGTGCTGGATGTGTGCAGCCTTGATATGATGCATGACTAGCCGTTCAAAGCACTTCATGATGATGGGAGTCAGTGCAACTGGACGGTAGTCGTTGGAGCAGGAGGGAGACGATCGTTTTGGGACCGGAAGAATATTGGTGGCTTTGAAGCACTTGGGAACCACCACCTGACTCAGTGACATGTTAAAGATGTCTGTGAAGACATCCGTGAGTTCTCATGCACAGTCTCTCAGTACACGACCAGGTATGTTGTCAGGACCCAGAGCTTCCTTTTATATTAATATATGCAAATATGCATGAACATTTAAAATACTTCTAGGTATATTATATATATATGACTCTTTAATACTGCCCCCCAACACCCCCAAACACTCAGATATGCTCAAAGTTAAAACAATCATAAATATAAAGCTCCTCCCCTTTTTCTCTGTGCTCTTTTTGCTTATGAAACCTGATTGCCCTGGCTCCACCTTTACTCTTTAAACAACACGTTATAGATTCATTTTAACACACATTACAACACAGACACCAGACTGCACCACCACTGTCTTGTCTTTCTTTCTTGCTCTTTCATGTCTCACCTTTTTCTAGTCTTTTCACATTCCACACCCAGTGATTTAGCCTCTTCAGCAGATTATTTACACCTCCCCTTCGTTTCTTTTTTTTTTCCTTTTCTTTTTTCTCCAGGGATCAATAAAAAATAGTTAGACTGTCATGAGGGCTGGTGAAGGGAACACACTTGCACCCACCTATGTACACATTAAAAAAAAAAAAAACAACCTCTGTTGCAAAATTAAAATGCATATATATATATATATATATATATATTGCTCTTGGGTTCTACCAAACTTGATATTAACCACTAAAATATGTGCAAACAAGGGGGGGGGGGGGAGTGTAAGCAATAGAATGAAAAAGAACAATCGATAAAATCAGTACTTAAAATATTATCAAGTTTTGAAATTTAAGCTTAAAAGTAAAACAGTGTCGGTTTGGAGCTTTATTCAAATGCATCTAAGAACAGGTGTTTCCTCAACCTGGACTTAAATAAACTGAGTGTTTCAGCTGATGTGAGGATTTCTGGGAGTTTCTTCCAGACATGTGGAGCATAGAAGCTGAAGGAAGCTTCTCCATGTCTGGTTCTGACTTTAGGAACTGATAAAAACCAGATCCAGATGACCTGAGGGGTCTGGAAGGTTCATACTGGGTCAGGAGGTCACTGATGTACTTTGGTCCTAAATCATTCAGAGCTTTATAGACCAGCATCAGAACTTTAAAGTCTGTCCTCTGACGGACTGGCAGCCAGTGTAAAGACCTCAGAGCTGGACTAATGTGGTCCATTTTTTCGGTCTTAGCGAGGACTCGAGCAGCAGAGTTCTGAATTAGTTGTCTAACTGATTTCTTAGGTAGACCTGTATAGATGCAGATGAATGCATGGACTACTTTCTCCAGGTCCTGCTGAGACATCAGATCTTTTATCCTTGATATATTCTTGAGCTGGCAGTAGGCTGACTTTGTTATTGCCTTTCTGTGCTGACCTGTGATCATTTCTCTTTGGCTCCAACGACAATTACCTCAGTTTTGAGTTTTTTTTAGCTGGAGAAAATTGTGGTACATCCAGTCATTAATCTCCTCAATATATTTACCAAGAGCCTGTACAGGGCCTCTGTCTCCTGGTGACAAAATGTAAATAAAATAAAAAAAAGGAATATAACTCATCAAAGTTACTAGTTATATTAAATAACATGTGAGGGACAATAAGGGAAATGTAAAAAGTATTTTAATGTTGTGTCCTCTAATCCCTTTTTTCTATTCACCAAAGTTAGCAGAGCAGCATGAGGAACATGCCAAAATTGCATACACTTAATCAAAGAAAATTGCATTAAATTATAGAAATTCATGTCAAGAGTCTTGTTATTATACTCATATGCATGCAAATGTTTGGTAATTTATACCAGAACTTCAAATAATATGTTTATAATAATAAGGTGACTTTGCTGGGGACACCAAAGGGACTTAATAGTGATACTGACCCAGGAATGTGGTGACACCTGGTGCAGTACCCATAGGTTCAAAGGCCCCACAAACTGCTTGCAGCTTTAATTTGAATTCACACTGCAATCTTTCATGGTACACCTTTTAACCACAAGGGGTCAGTGCAATGTTCAAGATTGATACAGATACAGTAAACATCTCCCACCACAGTTTCCAACATAACACAAGAGATTAATGGACATAATGTGTTTCATCGTGTTTGTCTCTCTCTGTATGTTTGTGTGTGTGTGTGTGTGTGTGTGTGTCTCTTCACAGAAGCAGGTCTAATGTACTAAACAAAGCAAAAAAGCTTGAACTGACTGTAACATTCAGTGCTTTTGTTCAAACATGCTGATGTTTTACATGCCTGTGGTGGCGGTGTGTCTGAGGAGTTACAGCTATTGTGCAACTACAAGCACCGCTTGTTTCCGTGTTGCATGAATTCCAGTCTTGAAATGCTTTAGCCTTTGCAATCTGAAGAGAGGATGAAAGACAGGTTTTTCTTTGCATTGTGGCGGGGAACTTTATTTTCCTTTTTCTCCCTGTCATGGAGGCTGAGTTATGTAAGAGGGGTGAGTCTTCGCACCGCCTCTCTCTGTTTTTGTTTTTCTCAATGAGCCAGTATCTCCCTGCCTAGGCCTCACAGCCTGTCCAGTAGGCCCCTTTCCTGGAAATATAGCTCAGCAGAGGCCACTCAGGGGCAGGTTTGTGAGCTTGGAGAGGAAAAGAGGAAAGAGGCGGGAGGGAGGGAGAGAGAAAGAGTGGGGCAAGGGGTGTGGGGTATTCCAGCAAATCACATGATTGTAGTCCCTGCCATCCCAGCCATACAAGATGCTTCAAGTGTATTCCATCAGCAGGATTGGGTTTAGAGCTGGCAGAGTGCTGAAGGCTGTGATTTGGTTCTGTGGACCCTCGGGTGTGAAATGCAGAAATACAACCGCAATATCTTATCAAGTCATAGACCACATGCAATTTTACATACTATTAATCTCAGCATGCAACATGAGGAACAGTGTTTGGAATTCTGTCGTATGAAATTCTTCAGTTAATTCAGTGGTTATCTAGCTTCACCCCTGACTTCTTTATCGTCAAACAATCAACTTTATATTTGTACTATATATTTTTAGGTTATGTGACTGAAGTTACATCTCTAGAAAATGTTTTACAGAAATAAATCAACAGGTTAGACATGTTAAAAACAATTCAAAGCATCCTAGTATGTATTTACAAATTTGTCTCACAATGGACTAACTTAAATATTGCAATTATAAAAATCAATATGTCAGTGAATTATAAACAGAAAACTCTACTGATAAAACACAGGATGAAATTATAATTTGTGAATTCATTTCTTTGTAATACTCCTTGATATTTGTTTTTAATTGCAAGTGATAGCACACTTGTGACTTCTTTACACCTGTCAGTCTGTTCTCTCAGAGCAACGCAACGGATGAACAGGCAAAGATAACGGATTTTTAGTTGATATAGTAAACAGTGGCATCCGTTGTAAATCACATGACATATTCCAACTGTGCTGTCCATACTTATTTTGTGAATATTTTTACACACATCTGTCACTGCTGCCTAAAAATGTCCAACACCAGGAATGCAAACATCAGGGCCATTCTTGTTTACATGTTGAGCTGTGGCCACTGTGGGCCCTGGCTGAGCTGGTTGTATAGTCGCCCACGTGTGTCTGGACTGCACTGCACTGCACTATCTCAAGTGCACAGCTATCCTTATGTTTATCAGCAACTGTGTTATCATTGTTTGATTGCCAGTTAGTCTCAGTGATTTTATGTGTTTTATACTTGCAGATCATTCTGTATTTTAAATGATTTATTGTATTAAACTGCGCACTACAAGGGCCTGTAATGAATTTGCGAACTATTTTACTGAGAAAATCCTGAAGATTATGAAAGCAGTCAGTGTATCAATATCACGTCCAGAACACTGCCAATCAAAACCAATTTGGACAAAATGACATCATTTTACCTAATCAACTAAAAAAAACTGAAGGATATTATGGATCATGAAACTCACCCTCCTGTTGTCTCGATATTTTACAACTTTCTTCAAGAAAGTGTTACCTGTGATGGCATCTGATCTGATTCTAATACCAAACTCATACCGTTTGTCAGGTGTTGTCCCCAGACCTTGAAGACAGCAGTCATCAAACCACAGTTGAAAAACAACAATCTGGACAAGGCAAGTTTATTTGTATAGCACAATTAAACAACAAGGTGATTCGAAGGGCTTTACAGAGACATAAAAACATCACTTAAGTAAAAACCATGATTTAAAATGTAAACAAAAGAAAGAAAGAAAAAAACAACAGATAAAATCGGTGATTAAAATGTAAATAAAAAACATGATTTAAGCGTAAAAGTAAAACAGTGTGGATTTGTAGCTTTATTCAATTGCAGCTGAGAACAGGTGAGTCTTCAACCTGGATTTAAATAAACTGAGTGTTTCAGCTGATCTGAGCCTTTCTGGGAGTTTGTTCCAGACATGTGGAGAATAGAAGCTGAAGGGAGCTTCTCCATGTCTGGTTCCGACTCTGGGAACTGATAAAAACCAGATCCAGATGACCTGAGGGGTCTGGAAGGTTCATACTGGGTCAGGAGGTCACTGATGTACTTTGGTCCTAAACCATTCAGAGCTTTATAGACCAGCATCAGAATTTTGAAGTCTGTCCTCTGATGGACAGGCAGCCAGTGTAAAGACTTCAGAACTGGACTGATGTGGTCCACTGTTTTGGTCTTAGTGAGGACTGGAGCAGCAGAGTTCTGAATGAGCTGCAGTTGTCTAACTGATTTCTTAGGTGGACCTGTAAAGATGCAGTTACAATAATCAAGCCTACTGAAGATGAATGCATGGACTAGTTTCTCCAGGTCCTACTGAGACATCAGATCTTTTAACCTTGATATATTCTTGAGGTGACAGTAGACTGACTTTGTTATTGCCTTAATGTGTTTTTCTAAAAATCAGGTCTGAGTCCGTCACTACACCCAGATTTCTGGCCTTGTTGTTGGTTTGTAGGTGTAAAGATTGAAGCTCTGTGGTGAGCTGTGATCGTTTCTCTTTGGCTCCAAAGACCATTACCTCAGTTTTGCTTTTGTTGCTAATACAAGTTTGTAATTCAAAATGACAGACCCAACTCAAATCTTCTGTTCTTCAGTAAGGTTATTGAAAAAGCTGTGTTTGGACAGTTAACTACCTTCTTAAGCCTGACTAACTGCTTTGGCGTCTTCCAGTCAGGTTTTGGTGTTCACCACAGCACTGAGACTGCCCTTGTCAAGGTGTTCAGTGACAAGCCCATAAATACAGACTGTGAAAGAACCACTGTGCTTGTATTATTGGACCTCAGCACAGCATTTGACACCACTGACCATGGTTTATTACTAGACCGACAGGAGAATTAGGTTGGACTTTCCAGTACAGTACTTGACTGCTTTGAGTCTCACTGAAAGCACAGGGACTACTTTTTAGGTAACTTTACATTTGGAATAAACAAAAATTACAGGTGGGGTTCCCTAAGGTTCTATCCTAGGACCACTCCTATTTAATACATTACAAGCGTTTAGTAGATGCATAGAACAAATCAATGAGTGGATTTACCATAATTTTCTTTAGTTGAACAAAAGTAGTTGATTTTGGACCAAAAGAAGAGTGTTTAAGAGTCACCACACAGCTTCCGGTATTACAGCTACAAACCACTGTTAAGGCCCGAAATCTGGGTGTAGTCATGGACTCAGACCTGAACCTTCAGAGACACATTAAAACAATTACAAAGTCCACCTTCTATCACCTGAAGAACATCTCCAGGATCAAAGGACCAATGTCTCAGCAGGATCTTGAAAAAAACTCATCCATGCGTTTATTTTCAGTGGAATTGATTACTGTAACAATGTCTTCACATGTCTGCCTAAAAAGTCAATCAGACAGTTGATCCAGAACGCTGCTGCCCGAGTTCTCACTAGAACTAAGAAAGTGGACCACATCACTCCAGTTCTGAGGTCCTTAGACTGGCTCCCTGTATCTCAAACAATAGACTTTACTTTACTTTTGTTAGTTTATAAATCACTGAATGGTTTAGGACCAAAATACTTCAGAGACTTGTTGTTGCCATATCAACCATCCAGACCTCTCAGGTCTTCTGGTTCAGGTCTGCTGGGTCCCCAGAATCAGAACCAAACATGGAGAAGCAGCATTTATGCTCCACAGATCTGGAGCACATTTCCGGAAAAGTGCAGGAATGCTGAAACTCTCAGTTCATTTAAATCAAGGCTAAAAACTGATTTGTTTACAGCTGCCTGAGACTGAATTATTTAAACTGTTCTGAATTTAAATTTAAACCATGCTCATTTCTGTACTACATTGTAACTCTAGCTTAAGTCTAACTTTTCTTTATTGTGCCACTGCACTATAGCTCATATTTTTTTTCTTTTTCATGTTTTCATTTTGTAAATTGCCTTGTTGCTGAAATGTGCCATACAAATAAACTTGCCTTGCCTATTGCAACTTCACACTCTGGTTGCTCACTGAAGGCTGGATCAATAAGAGTATCACTTTGATTAGTGATGGAACTTGCAGAGGTTCTGAATTAACTACCTTTCAGCTATGAAAATTAATTTGTGGAGATACAGTTCTCGACAACGTCATGCCAAACATGGCACTCTTTTGTTTGTTTGTGTGCGCGCGTGTGTGTGCGCGTGTGTGTGCGTGTGTGTTCAGTAATTAGTAGAAATAGCACATACATGTTTAGTTTCAGTTTTAGGGCCTATACTTTAACTACTGTACGGTTTTTGCTGTACAGACATGACCTATATCTCCCTAAAGTTAATTTTTTTCATACATATATTACATGATTACGCAGCTTATTAATTTCCATTGTTTATATGTAAACTATGTATAGATTTTCAAATATAAACTCTGCATTGCATGTTTGGTGTTTTTATCTTTTGTGTAAGTGATTCTGTTCTTAAGGTCTTTGGCTTGTAAACTAAATATAGGTAATAATATTGCAATTATGTTTGTAAAAGAAATGAAAGAAATAGGATGGGCGGCCTCAAGTGAAAGCTAAACTTTAAAATATGGTACTCTGTGGGCATAATAAGAGCCTACACATTAGACACGCCGAGAAAGTAACATTTGTACAATTCACGGTGGGGGTGTTGGTATTAATCTGGACAATATTTAGAAGCATTAGAAACATTAATAATAATCCCCACCTGCTACATACATATTGAAAACAACAAAAATGCACGTGACAAGGTTTTTAATAAACATTTGCAGAAAATAAAAATATCTTATACTACAGAGTTAAATACCAGAGATAATACATTTAGTTTATTTATTAATTCGTGTTTTTTTTTTGTTTTGTTTTTTTTAATTTGCGTGATATGTGAAAGAAGCGCTGGAATGTGGTCGCTAGTGTGCGTGCAGTATGGGGAGGAATGCCTTAACCACGCCTTCTCCTCCATGTTGCCCAATCAGAGAGCAGAGACAGTTTCAAGACGCCCGCGGAGTCCCAGCCATGGAAAAACAAAATCCTGGATATGAACAAAAATTATATTTTATATGCTAATACCCTACTGAATCAGTATTTCTCTTTCAGGCATTATATGTCTGGCCAGTTATTTGGGGGTATCCGTGGCTCTTTATGGCCTTTCTGGCGATGTTGTTTATCTGTAGTAAGAGGGGGGGGGGGCTTGAAACCGCCTCCCCTTGCCCCATTTCCTCGGTTGTTTTCCTTCTCTCGCCTGGATTCTCCATGTTGTTGGTGCAAAAGTGAGGACTTCTCCACGACCGCAGATGGGGGCTGATCGGCGTTATCACCAGTAACAGTAGCGGTACCGCCGAGAAGACGGGGCGCGCACAGTGTCAAATAGCTCCCACAAAGCATATCCAAGTGCCTTGTCCCCTCCCCGAGGCAGCAAACCTCCGGCAGAAGAACGAGAAGCAGCGGGAGAAGAAAGAAACCCAGGAACAAGATAAATCCGACTCTCCTCGAAGACTGTTTCTGGGGCGGATGACAAGTAACCTCGGTGAATACAAGAGTCGATTTGCCAATAAAACCCAATGAGGGATGTCCATCAATGCTCGGAGACAGGATTTGAGGATTTTGAAGGCTCCGTGATTGTCAGATGGAAAGTTCTGTTATCACCCAAGTGCAGAAAGAAGACGTTCAAGTGTCACCAAAAACTGGTAAGCCGAGCCCGTATTGTTTGCTTTAAGAAATTATGAAAAGCCTGCTCGCTTCGACTGGAGTAAACACATTATTTCCCAAGTCGGGATAAGTGTATACACCAGTGCAGCAGTGGGCTTATTTATTTGACAGTTGAGGGCTGCGGACGCGGGTTTAGCGCGGTTTGAAGGCGCCTGGTTCTGGCATCTACCAAGCAGCAACGCCACATTTACATCTCATCACTAGAGTAGCGTGAAAGAGTTGGAAACAACCCCAGTGAGCGGACCTACTTGTACTACACAAAGCTGCAAGATTCATTTGTTTCTTGCATTCATTAACTGGGGGGGAAAAAAACTTGCTTAAAACGCAAAATCAGGACGGCAGATGCAAAACGCTATATAAATATATATTTATGTGACAAGACACAAGAGTGTGCTGCCCCTGTCCTCGTGAAATGGCTCTTACTGTGTTGGAGTTTTGTTCAGGTGTAAGTTCACAGTCTTCAGGGTTCGCCATCCGGAGCCTGGCTGTTGTTGCTCCCCGTTTGTGTTTTTCAGCAGTGCAATCCCGGGAATCATATTTACACGATGATCTCCGAGTTTGTTTTTTTTTTTGTTTTTTTGCCGGAGCGGTGCGCAGCTGGTCGTCACGTTTTTAAAAGCGGCCAGTCGTGTATTTCTGCCAGTTCCCGTGTTTTGCACCATCCACTGACCTGCTCTTCCCAGGTCCGCGGGCAGCACCGTCTTTCTGTGCGGTGTATACTACGCTGTTTTTGCCGTGTGTGTGTGTGTGTGCGCGCGCGCGCGTGCGTGTGCCTCTTAATTTTCCCGTGAGGTGCTCTCGGTTTGGAGCACGTCAGTCACAGATCGGTGCGCTTCGTTGGCACGACGCGGCGCTCATTTAACGTTTGCCTGAATAAGTGGCGGGATTTGGGTTTACGTTTCTGACATTTATCACGGCCAATTAGGCGTCAAGGAGCCCGTGGTGGTTGCTGTTGTGGTGCACAGTGAAAGGACCAACGACTAAGTGCCGCGCCATTGACAGCTGAATGCACAAACACACCCCTCTGCACACGCCCATTGTAGCGCTTTTTCAAAGATTTCGTTGTTTGCACGCTTTGCTCTGGTTTGAAATGTGCTCTGCGCACTAATTCAACCGCTTGCTCGAATATATGATGCATCATCGACAGCCTCGAAGGGCGTTTTGGATCATGTTATGTTACGTACATTGAAAGCAATTCACCGTGTGCACAATATTGCCCTCTGCTTTTGTCGTAATCGATAGAGTGGATTTTAAGTGACGGATTGCGTTTTGTGTTCATCTATGTGGCCTTGATAAACCCCTGAAAGATTAATCGCCTTTTATCTTTCCATCCCTTTACATGCAGGGGAGTCCCAGTGTGTTATGTCATACAACGCCAATACTACCCTCATGCAACGAAAGAAGTACATGCAATGAAAACTCGTGTTGTTGAGTTAAAATAATCTAGCAGGCGTTGGAAGGTTGTATTAACCTGTTATTTTATTTTATTTCATTGTTTTTACAAGGGTGCTGGACGGATCTGTGATCTGAGATCTAATGTCCTTTGTCTCTTAAAGGTGGAGTTGTGTAATAAGTGTTGTATGGATTATGTCTGCAGAGTAGTGCACAGTGTAAGTTGGATAAAGTTCAAATTTGTCACTCTTTCAGTATACAATTAATAAACAGATTTAGTTTTATTGTCATACAAAGCGCAATGCAATTGTGTGCGGCTGTTCTCCTGGAGAGGATATAAGAACAGAATATTAGAAGAAGCTGTAAACAGCTATGACTTGGTTTATCAAATAAAGATTCTGCAATATTGTGACTTTAGAAAATTAATGTGCGAAGACATTCCTCCTTCCTTTGCTCTTGGAATGAAGATGAGGTTGTACAGAAAGTACAGATGACTGGATCACCTTCCACAGTTCTACTTTCTCGTTCACAATAACAGTGTTTATTTGCTGTGATGGTATAGTATTGATAGATATGAATTTTGAATTGGTGTGCAAGTCCTCACACAAAGCACAGCACAGGGGCACATATATTTCCTCTCTGTCCTTTACCATGACGGATGTGTTTCATAGGGCTGGGACAACACGTCTATGCAGTATCTGATCAAAAAGCTGGCGTGATTTGCTCCTGCAGCTCACCAACTGACCGAGTCACCAGCTTCCTATCTGGTTGTTCTCGTTTGCGTCAGGGAGCCCCTAAAGGCCTTGCTGTTTAAAACAGCAGGAATGTTTTCTGTCTGTATTTTCTGCCGAAGGTACTGTAAAAAAGTGTGGGTTTTCCCGCCCTCTGTGATTATATAACATGTACCAGCCATTTCCAGCAGCAGCGGCAGCAGCAGTGGCAGAGGCAGGCACATTAAAAACAGATTTAATGTGCAGGCTGTGCCATCCCTGTAGATGGATAAACAGTGCCTTTGGGAAAGGAGAAGCTCATTTTAGATATATTACAAGGAACCTGTACCTAATTAGGGTTAATGACATTTATGCATATTTGTTGCGTTTTTCTCTTTTCTATATGTTTATGTAAAGATGTATTTAATTATAAATAAAAAGATAGGTTTACATGCAGCGTATGTGTATTTTGGGATCTAATTGGTGGCTGTACTTGATATTTCCTGACTGGGTTTTCTAATCATGTGTCTTTCTTTGTGCTGCACAGGCCAGGTGAACCGCTCTTCCTTGAAACAGCCTCGGAGTTGTAATATCTTCAAAACCCTCTTCTGTTGCCTCCAAGCTCAGGATGGCCCCAAACCAACTCCACCAATACCCCCAACTTCCCAGCAGGCCTTGCTGGAGTCGCAGGAAAATGGGACAGTTGTTAAGGTAATACTAATATTTCGCACAGCTGAAAACAACCTGAACACCTCAGCTCAGCCATTCCTTTGTTTTTGTTTATTTAGGATTTCACTTCCTGGTTGCACCCATGCATAGCACTCGCTGGAAAGAAGTGGTTTATGTATCTGTGTCCTAAAACTGAAGGCACGAACGTGTTCATTGTGGTCATCCTGGATTGCTGTTTACAGCTGTGCACTGAAACCACGGCTGCACCTGCTGTGGGCATGTTAAAAGCTAACTGCGAGGCTCTGTGGATATGGATTTGCTTTGATATTCACGCTGGCCCATCTGAGAACAGAAGGATCGAGTGTTCTCAGTCTTAAAGGCAGCTAAAGCGAGTAAACACTGGTGTATTATATGCTTCAGATGTGCTGAGGTGTACAAAAACATAATGCTCGGGGCTCCTACTGGATAGTACTCATCATTGCCAGACTGGTTAGGTCTTTAGTAACATGTTAGTGGCATTTTAATGAAATGACATGTTTGTTCACGTTGAAGAGTGTCCTCTAGCATCAGTAGCAAATAGGAACCATCATCCACCACCCTGGAGATTGTATTTCAGCCTTCCAGTTAAAATGAAACCAAAGAAATCATTAGCTGGTATTTATTATTATTATTATTATTATTATTTGTTAATTGTTTACTTTCTCTCATAAGGCACCTCTCTCAGCCTTAACTTTATCTCAGTAATGGATCATCTATTTTGGTTGTGCAATATATTAATGACTAATTTTACTTTGACTGTGCTCATACAGGGCTTTGAAGGAAACAAACTTAACAAATGTCAAAATATCTTGGAAATTAGATGATCTCAAAATGATTGTTTGTGTTCTAGGTGAATCCATGTTGAGTAAGACAAGAGACAAATGACAAATGGGATGATAGGTATACATATGTTGATTCTAGAGACCAACGACACAAAGGCCATTAGAAAACTCCTTCTTTCAGCTTAATATGCCTCCCTAAAACTAAATGAATCTTTTCTACTTTCCAAAAAGCACTGCCCTCTGCTCCTTGTCTGACGAGCATGATTAACAGATGAGACAGATCACTTAGATGTATGTGGTGTGTGGGACAGCCCCACAAATAAAAACTTTGCGCGTCTCCTCAGCAGTCTGAGCCCAGCCTCCTTCCTGAGATGAAGGCCCAGGACCAAGGGAAGATTTGTGTAGTCATTGACCTGGATGAAACACTTGTGCACAGTTCATTCAAGGTACCAACATTAAATTTCACATTCATCATTTATTGTATCCTACCTCTGTGCAATATGTTTAGTTCTGAAGGTTACAAGTTCAAACATCTGTGCTTCCACACCAATGGTATACGGTCACTATCTATAATTCTGATCTGAATGAGAGTTTCTGCACTAAAAGAGCAACACATGTTAGATGAAGATTGCTGTTATGTTCCGTTTCTGTAGCTTATGCATGTGATTTATTGCAGCATTGAGGAGTCTACTTCTTGCTGCTCAGTTGTTATGTAATGACATACCAATGTACATAGTGTGTGGAAGAACATGCCAACTATCTCCCTTTCTGTTCTCCTTCCAGCCTATTAGTAATGCAGACTTCATTGTACCAGTGGAGATAGAGGGGACCACACACCAGGTAAACTACCATGTTTGTGTGTTCGCTGTGGGCGTGAGGGGGTTGCGTTTGTGTCTGTATGTTAATGTGTTTGCAGGAGTTTCAGAACTGGAAAGGGATGGGTCCTTCTGGCTGATCAGCCAAGGTTTCAAAGATGGCCGCAAAGAGCCCCCTGCTGGCCAGAGGTTGAAGAACAAGACACGGGTGGAAGTATAACGCATCAGCAAGGAAAATGGTTCTTTTGGTTTTTATGTTAGTGATAAGTGACACAACGTATATTACTGCTTTTATGATTAAGATGTTGGGGGGAAAAAATGAAAATAATCGTGTAGTGGATTATTGTTTCTATTTTGGTACTGATCATCTCTTCATTGTATGTGTGGAAATGTAATAAACTCAGAAATGTTATTCATGGGAGCCCATGTGGAAATCAGTGTTGGTCTCTGCCTGGTTCAAGTAATCCAGGATAGGCTGGTTAACACTGGCACGGCCTATTCTTGATTACTTGTTTCAGGAACTGGCCACAAGCAGCTAACTTTTGTAAATGATACATTGCCAGTATAAATGCTAAAAAGCAGAATAAAATGGCAACAAACCAGAATGACCTCTTTACTCTTTAACAGGTGTATGTACTGAAGAGGCCCTATGTGGACGAGTTCCTGCAGAGAATGGGAGAATTGTTTGAATGTGTGCTGTTTACAGCCAGTCTTGCTAAGGTACTGAAAAAGATCCTGAAATAGATCTTCATGTTTTATTCAGCAAGTGTCAGTGACTGTTATATGATGACTGGTGTAAAGTCTGATGTATCCGATGTTATTTCCTTTCTGCTGCTTTGTAGCTGCTTTTTGACTTTGATACCACCTGCTGAAAAAGCTGTTAGTTACCTCAGTAGGCAACCTCACCATCTTTAATTAAACTTGTAGAGAATTATTTTCCTGAGATCCACTTTACATAACAAAAGATCCCCAAGTCGTGAAGTGAAAAGCTAACCTAGGATGGGCAAGGCAAGTTTATCTGTACAGCACAATTCAGCAACAAGTTAATTCAAAGTGCTTTAAAGTGACATTAAAACA
Source organism: Xenentodon cancila (assembly GCA_014839995.1). Lineage (NCBI taxonomy): Eukaryota > Metazoa > Chordata > Actinopteri > Beloniformes > Belonidae > Xenentodon > Xenentodon cancila. The sequence continues at coordinate 10,255,369 of CM026204.1, read as the reverse complement.
TCATAACAAAGCAGAAAATAAAAAGCATGATTTGAAGTTTACGCAAAATAGAAAGAAGTTAAAATGGGATCGAGTTTTGACGCTCAAGCTAAAAAGTAACAGTGTAGATTTGTAGCTTTATTCAAATGCAGCTGAGAGCAAGTGAGTCTTCAACCTGGATTTAAATAAACTGAGTGTTTCAGCTGATCTGAGGATTTCTGGGAGTTTCTTCCAGACATGTGGAACATAGAAGCTGAATGCAGCTTCTCCATGTCTGGTTCTGACTCTGGGAACTGATAAAAACCAGATCCTGATGACCTGAGGGGTTTGGATGGTTCATACTGGGTCAGGAGGTCACTGATGTAGTTTGGTCCTAAACCATTTAGTGCTTTATAGACCAGCATCAGAACTTTAAAGTCTATCATCTGATGGACAGGCAGCCAGTGTAAAGACCTCAGCGCTGGACTAATATGGCACTTTTGGTCTTAGTGAGGACTGGAGCAGCTCTAAATGAGCTGCAATCTAAGTGATTTTTGGGTCGACCTGTAAAGATGATGTTACAATAATCAAGCCTACTGAAGATGAATGCATGGACTAGTTTCTCCAGGTCCTGCTGAGACATCAGATCTTTTATCCTTGATATATTCTTAAAGTAATAAAAGGTTGACTTTGTCATTGCCATAATGGGTTTTTCCAAATTTAGATCTGAGTCCATCGATACACACAGATTTCTGGCTGGTTAGTGATTTTAAAGTGTTTAGATTGAAGCTCTGTAGTGACCTGTAATAATTTCTCTTTGGCTTCAAAAACCGTTGCATCACTTTAGTTTTTGCTTAACTAAAGAAAATTCTAGCAGATCCAGTCATTAATCTCCGCATGCATTTACCAAGAGCCTGTACGGGGCCTTTGTCTCCTGATGACATCGTAATGTATATCTGCATGTCATCTGCATAGCTATGGTAACTTATTTTATTTTTCTTTATAATCTGTGCCCGTGGGAGCATGTTAAACAGAAGAGGTCCCAGGATGGAACCTTGGGGAACTATACATATAATTCTTGTCCGCCCAGATGTAAAGTTACCTTACATGCACACACACACTAGTTAACAGAAATAGTTAGAGGATGACTTTACAACACAAACTTTTGTTTTGGGAAGAACTGGTATGACCCTGTCCAAATTAGTGGTTTTGTTTTTTTTTAGTTTTTCTTTTACAAATGTGCTACTATAGAAATATCGAGCATTTGTTGAGAGTTCCTCATTATCCTGCCCTTGCACATCCCTGCTCTCCCCTCACCTGCTCCCTGATCCTCCATCAGTATGCAGATCCGGTGACGGACCTTCTGGATCAGTGTGGTGTATTCCGGGCCCGGCTATTCCGAGAATCTTGTGTATTCCACCAGGGCTGCTATGTGAAAGATTTGAGCCGCCTGGGCAGGGATCTCCACAAAACCCTTATCCTGGATAACTCTCCTGCCTCCTACATATTCCACCCTAACAATGCAGTGAGTGTCTCTCTTTAATTTTTGGTGTGCTTACCCATGTGAAAAAAGGCCTAGTTGATGTTTGTCAAAAAGAGCATTCAAATGGGGCTTGCAGGCTTCTGTCTGGTAAAACTTTCCAGACAGAAGCCTGTACAAAAGATGAATTGCAAACTTGTTTTCCCTTAAGCAGAAGAAGAGTCAAGATCTTATTTCCCAAAAAGGAGGAAGGCCTCTTATAGGTCCCACTGATATAGTATTTAGGAATTTAAATAGACTATTGTTATAGAAAATCAGCTGAATGACACTTCTTAAGCTTCATCCAAATTGTTTATAAAATTCCATAAAATATTTAAATCAGCATGTTATATTTTATAGAGTCAAAAATGACACCATTGGATGTTTTCACTGTTATTTTGTCTGAACAATAATGTTCTACAATAATAACTAAACTCTTTGAGTGTAGCTGCCAAAATACAGTCTACATAGAAGTTATAGATATTTGGTTAAACAATAACTAGTAACTTAACTTGTCTCATCAAAAGTAACACATGTTTACAATGTTCTTTTTTTAGACATTTTGTAATTCTGAATTTAATATTTTGTTTGGATGTAAATACATGGATACATGGATATTGTATGCAATTTAATGTTAAATTGTAGGATTTGATTTTTTGCTTACTAATGGTGTCATGACCTTTTTAAGAGGGATGTGGGAGGGGCTAAGTACCTCCGAGTTTTGTTGTTTGTTTGTTTGTTTGTTTTACCTTTTCTCTTTTTTCTGTTTTGGAGTTTTTTGTTGATATTTTTCTTTTGTGTATTTTTTAAGTAAAAAGCTGAAACGTATTGAACTCTCCTGTGGATTCCTTTCGGATATAAATGACGCTGGTGGCTTCACTGGCTTTTTGACTCTTATTTTTTTGGCTGATGAGTCAATTTCCACTCCTGTTTGTGAGGAATCTGTTCTGCACACAAAACAAATCCAAAAATGATTGTTTTAGTCTTCTTTGTTTCAGAACTGTTTGTGCATCACTGTCAAATATTGAAATATTATGTACATAAAGGCTACAGGTTTGAGCTTTCTTTTTTTTCCTACAGGTTCCTGTGGTGTCATGGTTTGATGATGTGGATGATGCTGAGCTGCTCAACCTTCTGCCTGTGTTTGAAGAGCTCAGTCAAGCTGATAATGTTTACATTCAGCTGGAACAGCTTCGTGGACCTTAGCTGTTGATGAACTTTGTCAGCTCTTTTTAGAGGCACTGATTCTAACTTCTTCAGCTTCATGAGAAATGTGTCTTCTGAAAACAGATGTCACAGTTTCCAGACAGTGACGTTGTGGTCTCTGCACAAAAGCATTTATTAAGAATTTTTAGTCAAAATGCAGTTGAGAAAAATTTAGACTTGGAAAAAAACTCAGCGTCTATGGTTCAGCTGAAACTTGATTACAAACGGAGGCCTTTCTGCTCGACCGAAGTGTTGACAATATCGACAACCATTTTTTGAAAGCACTAAAAGAAAAAGAAAGAGCAGGAAACAACAGCCAAAGCAATCTCTTCATAATCACTCCTGTTAGTAAAGTGTTTTTTTGCCAAAGCAGAAGCCTGCCTACCATGACTTGACTTTTGGATATATTTCTTTTTCTTCTGTTATTGTGCATTCATATAACAACAAAATGAATAAACAAACAGCCTTTTAAAAATATTTTTAAATAAAACTTCTTTTATGCATTGATTGCTTCCTTTTTAGAAAGAAAGCTATTTTTTTAAATCGGTGAACATGGTTCCTCTATGCAACAATTCTGCAATGACAGTACCTCTAAAATAGCCAGTTAAGGATTCATTCAGCAGATATAAACATTACTGTAGCCATATTTACCTGTGAGTGAGCATTAAAACAAGTATGTTTTACTTATTTCTGCTAAAAATACAACTCTACAAAACATGCAATATAATGAATTAGTGTAAAGACAGATAGTAGTGGTTACAAGTTATGTGAGCAGGGTGAAAATTTTGTCTTTGGTTGTCCATTGAAAAAAGACACTGGATATGTTGGCACATAGGATGAACGTCAATATTACAGTTTTTAGTTCAATTTAATCATGGCTAATTTTTACTAAGGTTTTCTTTCTGTATGACAAAGAACTTGCACTTGTTCAATATTGACAGTGCTAAAAGTAAAAGCTGTGCCTTTGAAATTGGGACAGAGAATGGTGCCTGAACGGAGATTTGTAGGCCTAAACACACTGATGTGTCATGCTGAGCATGAGAAAACGCTGTCAAGAGCAAGTGTAAAGCTATTGGCTGTGGTACTTGGAGTAAAAAACTTGAACTGTCAATTTTGATATGTTTAACATGTATGAATGTTTTAGTATGTATTTATTGGCCAAAAAACTTGTAATTGTCCAGTATTTCTTAATGCTCAACATTTTGTAATGTAAACCATTTTGCCTACACTGAGGCTGGCCTTGTATTTTTAACAGTTTATTGGTGCCTAAATAACATATTTTTCCATCACTGTTATGGGCAATTCACAAACGTCACAACTTAAATCAAATCAACAGACGGATGTCTGAGACACAGTCATGCAGGATTACATCTTTTATATTTGAAATTTTGTGGAAATGAATTTTGTGGGGTTGTTTCTGTGGTAGTTTGTTTTTTCTATTATGTTTTCTATGATGTCTGATAGAACTATTAAATGTATGTAAATTGATAAAAAATATGACAATGAAAATGTGATGAACAGAAGTATTTGAATTGTTTCCTAATTTAAAAAAAATTCTCATGTCATAGAAAGAAGTCAAAAACTAATTTTTTATACCTGATCTGACCAAAACACAGAAAGTTTCCACCAGTTTTCATTTTTGAATAAAGTTTCCTGATATTTTAAATCTTTTTTGGTTTTTTGATCTGTGAAAGTATTCTTGCTGTATTACTGTGCATTTTCACGTTCCTCACTCTATCTCTTTGTTGTAAATATGATCAAATTACTAGATTACATTAATTTCTAGTTATCATATGGTTGCCCACTTTGTTTAAAAAACAAACAAACAATAAAACAACCCATTTCTTTATTCCAGAGAAACATCAACCAATGAAAAAAAAAACTCCGAATTTGTTGTAAGCAACATTTTTGCAAACGGGTGCGTTTATATTAATTTTACTTGTAATGGGTTTATGTCTATTTGTCTTTATGAAACTGTCTTAAATTTTCTTACATCATTTTAGCGTAGATGTATCCTTTTAACATTAAGACCAGAGTCTAAAACAGAAACATAAGTTCATGTTGGGCCCATTTTTCAGTCACTACAACTTTAATTATGAAACTGAAATTAAAAACTATATGAATTTTAACTTTATCGGTCGAGTCTGACCTACGTTAATAATTTTGTTTAATAAGACGGGATATTCGTGCTCATTTTATTGCCAAACGTAACACTCGGAGGCTGAGAAAACACGCTTTTCGCTGAACGCAAACGTCTATAATGGAGCAGTTCATTTGTAAGACGGCCATTTTAAGTGCACTGGGACGTACTTGATAACACATCAAGAAGCGAATCTTAATATAAAGGAGTTTCTCGTTTCACGCACCGCTATTTGTACGTAACTGTGACTGGTGGAGTACAGTGTTAATATCAGACTTTTTTTTCCCGACCTACAATCTGAAAAATGGATTTGATTTCGCGGTGGTTGAGCGTCGCGATCTTCTGGGCGTTTCCATGGTGACATCAGCAGGCTGGCCGGAGCTGACGGGCACGTACTGGCTCTGTAACGAGGTGTAGTGGCGAGACGGAAAAGACAGCAAACGCCCCGGAGCAAAGACGCAGGTAGAAATGTCGGCGTTATACATGTCTGTTTCGACGCGCCGTGTTACTGGTGACTGTAATGTCGTCGTTTTCCGACGGCTCGTTTCGGATTCGTCGAGCTGCGTCGACCGCGAGCAGCCGTTTGCTGGTCGGACTGATTAACGCTGCTTAGCATTAGCTATTTCAAAAGGCTGTCGATACCGTTCAGGCTGCTTGTTGAAAGACTACCCTGACGTTTTATTGTTATTTAATTTACTAGTGTCGTCCGGATGCGTGCGTATCTGGCTTCGGTTTGCCTGCCAGACAAGTTTTGATGTTTTATTGGTGGCTCGACCATGTTTATCGTAGCAGCTTGTTGGCTTGCTCTCCTGGCTGCGCGCTGCTCAACCTTTGACATTTAGCGTTAACCTGTTGTGTATCGTAGTTTAAAATCCTCGTGATATGCACTAGTGCGGTGCGTTTGTGTCATTCACAGCCAAAGGGACTGTTAGACGGTTGTAAGACAGGTTGAACTGCGATTCAGTGAACAGAAACACATTCCGCACACTCACGCCACCGACGATTACAAATATACGTGTTTATCTTATTGGAGTGGCCCATATCAGGGTTTGGTTTGGTGATATAATGGGCCGCTGACATCGACCTCGAACTTTTACTGTATCATAAAATACAAATACATTCTTAAAACGTCATCATTCTTGTGTAATGTTTTGTTAAACGCAATACCACATCATCTAACAAGACTATTACTGTTACATGCCTTGAAGTTGCACCACTGTATTGTGGTAAAGAAAATGTTTTCTGTCATGACCATAATTAAAATGGAGCAATAATTTTTTTTTTATGCTTTTATTTTCAGTTGGATCAAAAAAAGTAGTTCCAGATTTCATCATGAACGTGTTTGACCGCAGCATCAACATTGATGCTCTTTTTAGGTTCTCCCAAATGTATGTAAGCATGCAGTAAATTTGATACATGACACTTTTCTGCTTTAACTTTTTTATTTATCGATCTCTTACAATTTGTTAATTGTATTTTTTTTATTTTCTGTAGATCTCACTCCACTCAGGTCCACTTGAAGAATGTATACTCCAGCCTGGCATTTTGTATGCTGGTAGCTGCAGCTGGCTCCTACGTCCATGTCGTCACACGTCTTTTTCAGGTAAATAAAATGCAGTGGACTGGTTACACGATCATTCATTGTGAAACTAGAAGCATTAATTTTTACAGCTGAATTTAAACTTCAAGTTTAGTTATCTGTTGGTTACAAGCTTTACTTATGATGCGTATGTTTTCGTATTCACGCTAATTTCAGCATCGTGACCTATTCATGACACTTGCTTATGTTGTCACATACACACAGAATGAGGAAACTCACTATTCCATTGAACTGTGCTTTTCCCTGTATAAACGTAGCTCTCCTAGTTCTGTCTTTGTATCTCCGTGACTCTCCATATCTCCTTATCTCTTCCTGCAGGACTTCTCTCAAAACAAAAGAATCCAGACTTTGAATAAGAACAAAACCAAAACATCTTTTAGTACTTGACAAATTATTACAGTTGCCACTACTACTGAAAATAGTCAACAGGGCAGCTGATGATTATTCAAATGAGTATTCAGAGGCAAAGCCCTTATGTAATGCATACTGATTAAGTGGTGTTATAGCACAATTGTAATAATGTGCCCAAAAACAGCTGGAAACCAGATTTTGATGACTTTACATTGACTGGCCATTGCTACTAAGACATGCAAAAAGTGTTTCCATTAAACTTTTCTGATAAACTGGATTATGACATGCCTGAAAAACCACTTTGTGAAAGTGTAAAAAAAGGTTTTTGTGATATTTGTCAGTTTTTTGTTGTTTTTTTTTTTTTTTTAAATTTGAATTAGAGATATTTCCATTACAGGTTTTCCTTTTGTGATATTTGGGTTTTGTGCAAATCTGCCGGTAAGGGAAATGCGACTACAGTGAGCGTAATCAGCACTCAGCTGATGAATAGACTTTTGTTTCATTTGATAACAGCAGCCTCTAAGAGAAAGTAAAACTGAACCGAAAGTTCTTTTGAGTACATTAAAGGACAAAGCAGCATTTTTTTTTTTTTTTTGTTATTTAAGGATTTGAACTTAAAGGAGGAATGACTGATGACAGTGTCAAACTTTTTTATGATAAAATAAAGAAAATGAAAAACAAAAACATTTGTGACTTTAAATCGTTTAGTGTGTTCAAATCTGCACATATGTAAACTCCTGTGTGCACATATGAAATTACAAAAAGCAAATCAATGGCCATAATACAGTCACCTTTATGTTAGGGCTTACAGCGGAGCAGCGCTCTGCTATAAGACATCAGTGCTGTTGCTTTAATGTTAAACATCCTACTTTGAAAATTGGTGTAACAGCTCTTACAAGGAAAAAAATGTCTGAATGATGCATTAATATTACAATTTTAAAATAATTTTGTCCCCAAAATTGGGGGAAAAATGGATGCATTTCATACTTTAACTGAGTGTGTAGGCTCTTGGCTGTGATGATCTTTATTGTGAGCCTTTTTGTCTCAGGGTGGAGTTCTGTCTGTGCTCGGATCTCTGGGGATGATGTTCTGGCTTGCCATGACACCCCACAACCCTGACACAGAAAAGAAGAGACTGGCTATCCTTGCAGCATTTGCCTTCCTCACAGGTGAACTCATTATTTAGTGAAAGTTTAAAATTAGAATTTATTTCACATGTTCAAAAAGCCGAACACTAATTTTATAATTGCGCACAAGTTTCAAGTGATTTTTGGCATAATCTCCCCCTCCCTAGGTGTTGGCCTTGGCCCCACACTGGATTTTGTTATTGCTGTGAATCCGAGGTACGTTTTAAAAAAGAAAGAAAACTGTGCAGACTATTTTCAAATAGCAAGCCGTCTTACACAATCTACTTTTTATTTAAATACAAAAACATATTCAATACTTAATGGATATACTTATATTTTTTTTCTCCTTCCCAGCATCATTGCAACAGCCTTCTTGGGAACCTCGGTGGTTTTCATCTGCTTCACTCTCAGCGCCCTCTATGCTAAACGCAGAAGCTACCTGTTCCTAGGAGGTTAACTGAATTTTTATTTTTTTTAAGCTGCAACCTATTACAATGTATTCATTCCTGTAAACAAAAAGTATTTCTGCCAATAAGTTAAATGCATTTTTACATAAGCAGTAGTAAAAATTAACAGGATAATGTGATGTAATGAAGGTTAATTATATCGACAAGAGTAACTATAGTGTGGTTAAGTTGACGATCTACATTTTTGTTTCTCAGGCACATTAATGTCTGGCCTTTCTATCCTGTTCCTGCTGTCTCTGATGAACATGTTCTTTGGATCTTTGATGCTGTTCAAGGTAATAAAGAAAAGAAATAGTTATTTTTCAACCTACCATTTTTCTCCCCGTGCATTACGGTGTATATTATTGAGGCACACTCGTTTTTGCAGTCAGATTGTTATTAAGCAAGAACTCTTACGCTGCTGAACAGCTGCAGTGTAGCATGACACAAGCCCTTTAATATTATGGACTTTGTGGACTGTGAATGCCCCTTCTGCTACATCTGACTTCTTTGAGAGTCAAAGGCAACATTCTTTTGTGACAGAGACTTTGGTCAAGAACTTTGACGTAATGTCATCAGCAGCATAACAGTCTTGGCTTATTTTTGGCAAATACAGAAATGTTTGACTGCATATGTATGATTGGCCTTTTTGTTTACGCCTCTTTCATAGTTGGATATGTGTCTAATGCACATATTCTGGTGTTCATCAATTATTTCTGACCCAAGAAATTTCTAGAAATGTTACCAACAGGATACCAGTTGTTATAATTCACCCTCCTCCCTCTTTCTTACAGGCACACATGTATCTTGGACTGCTCGTCATGTGTGGGTTTGTCCTCTTTGATACTCAGCTCATCATTGAGAAAGCTGAGAATGGAGACAAGGACTATGTCTGGTGAGCTCTTGTATTTATTGCCAGGAAATATCCCTGTAGTCCTTGATGTGCTGGCTTCAATTTCTCAAAATACATCTATTATCTGTACCTGCTTGTTCCTATGCAGGGTCACAGGTGGCCAGAAATCATGAAAACGCATTCTCACTTGTTGAGGCTTATTGGGTGGGGGGGGGGGGGGTGTACAATACAGTAATGTTTGTGTCTCTCTGTGTGTGTAGGCACTGTGTCGACTTGTTCCTTGATTTCATTACAATCTTCAGGAAGCTGATGATCATACTTGCAATGGATGAGAAGGTACAATTACACTCTTTTTGTGTGTGTGTGTGTGGGGGGGGGGGGGGGGGGGGGGGGGGGTGTGTATTAAAAAATCTTTTTAAGAACTTTTTAAAATAACATTTTGATTACCTTCCAACAGTCAAAGGGGAGTACTGCAGATTCGAATACAATCCTGTTAAATATTAATTTTTACAAGGAATATTAAAGAGGAGCGATGTGATACAAAACCAAGACATTAATTAATATATCTATGGATTTATACTTTTTGTTTTCATCCCTTTAACCACTACCAAACTGCATAAATAATTATAAAATGATTTGTGATCACTAGATGATAATTTAAGCAAGTATAAATCAGGAAATGCAGCTGCAGCCTTTTCAGGACTTACACAGTGAGTTTTAGTGCTGCCAGTTGGAGGTGGGTGTGCTTAGTACGCAATCTGACTGCTGAAATATGGATTTCAGACTTAGCATAGAAGTTATAGTAATAATTCATAACTTCTGCACTGCTAAATTGTATGGATATGTGAGAATAACTTGGTCTTTTGCAAAAAACCTCAGATTAAACTTTGATAATGCTCATTAAAAGAAAGGTGATGCATACTGGTGGCACATTGTTTGGTCAGAAGAGACTCGGATACTTATTTGTTTTTTCGCCGTCCCATTTCTCTTCGAAGGGTCTTCTGACATTTAGGTTAGGGATACATTTCCAGAAAATATGCTTTGATGCTGTGTAAAATGTAAATAAAAATGGAATGCAGTGATTTGTGAATGTCATAAACTTGTATTTTATTCCCAGTAGAACATAATTTATTAGATGTATACACTGAGACATTTTGCCATTTCATGAAAATGTTTTAGCTCATTTCAAATTTGATGGCAGAAACATGTCTCAAAAAGAGTTGGAGCAGAGTGATATTTAGGATTGTGTAGTATCAGCATTTCTGGGTCTTCGTTGCCAGATTTTTTTTTTGTTTCATGATGCATCAAGTGTTCTCTTTTGGTGAAAGGTCTGATCTGCAGGCAGGCTCTTCTTCATTCTGCATCAATCACAACACGCTGTTGTAATTGATGCAGAATGTGGTTTAGCATCGTCTTGCTGAAATATGCAAAGCCTTTCCTGAAAGATATCTGGATGGGAGCGCTGATGATGTACGTTGCTCTATAACCTCTATGTACTTCTCAGGATTGATTGTGCCTTTCCAGATGAATAAGCTGCCCACGCCATTGGCACTAATGCAACAACATACCATCAACAGTCTGTTTCCATAACCCCTAGGAGAAGAACCGAAATGTATAGAACCCAAATATTGAAAAGGAAAACAAAAAAGTGGAAAGGTTTTTACGCGTTCACTAGGTGGTTTTTCAGGCATGCGGATAATCCAGTTCATCACAGAAGTGTAATGGAAACACTTTTTGCACATTTCCACGTGTCGGGCTGCGCTGGATGTCATGTAGCCAGTCAATCTAAATCTTTTTATTTTCTTTTGTGTAATGGAAATGCGACTACAGGTGCAGGCTTTTGAAGTATGTGGAGATACCAAGCTGGATCGTTCATTTACATGACTTTACATTTGAGAGGCTCTTCTCTGAAATGCTCCTTTTAAGCCCATCTTACTGTCATGTTACTGACCTTGTGTCGGTTAACCTCATTAGTTGACAAAAGCTCCACATGTTGTTTTTCACTTGTGACAGTTTTCCGGACACTTTTCCAGTTTTTTTTGTTGCCCCAGTTCCAACTTTTGTGAGATGTGTTGTTGCAATTACATTTAAAATTAGCTAAAATTTTTCATGAAATGGCAAAATGTCTGTTGTATGATGGTACAGGCTGTAAACCTTTTGTTAGGGACCAAACAACGTGTCATGAAGTAGTTTTGAGTGAAAACAGAATGTGTTTCCAGCAGAATGATTCAACCTATGCCAAAAGAAATAGTTATTGAAGCTACTGACAAAACTTAAATATAATTGCACGTGAGTGATGCTGTCGATAGGATCCTGCAGACGATCCGAAGTACGTGCCCAGAGGAATGCCTGTACAGTCGGCCCCTTTTATACACTTTCTATACGCATACAGATTTTAAATAGCCTTGGTTTGTCTGTAGGGTTGTTAGGAATACTTAAGTTACATGTCATGAAACTAATGATTTCTTTCTCTCTTTTTTTTAACTTTTATTCAGGACAAGAAGAAGGAAAAGAAGTAAAGAGAGTTTTTCCTGCCACTCAAGCAATTGATCAGAAAAAGCACAGTTTGCAATGCACTTGGTGCTTTTCAGTTCTGTCTTTGTTTCTCAAATTAAACTCTTATGTGGTCTTATGTTATTGAAATTCTTTGACTTGTTTTGAAACTTACAAGGGTTGAATGTAAGTTTATGGTACAGCAACGCTCGTCTCATCCTGGCTGTGAATGAACCAACACTGCAGTGATTGTGCTCGGCCTGTAGGGGGGAGTGTCGTCTCGTAACGGCTCCCAGAAGCTGAGCAGTGCTTCATGAAGGGTTTCACATGGCTCTCTTAGTGCCATAAATTAATAGGACAATAGGCTCATTTAAAACGCCATGTAAGCTTCTGAAACTGATTTTTGATTAATATATTGTGTTGATTTGCTTATTTATAGTTTTTCCTCTGTTTAGTGAAATGTCACTAGATATCGTATCCCATGATTTTGAAAGCTGATTCTCTCTTTTCTTTTCTTTTCTTTCCTCTTGATTTGTTTCCTCAAATGTAATTTTGAGTAAGAGATGTGAATCCAGGTAACAGAAAACCTGAAGGTCTGCCAGGCTCTCGATGATCCACGAGCTGCTCCAGATGGACAGTAACTCTGCAGACTCATTTTAAGATTTAGTTCCTGTTTGAGGGAGTTGGTGCCATCGGCCCTTTTTTCTTTTTTCTTATTTGGATGACAGGCATGCAAGTTGTTCAAACTTCTGATTTATTTTTCCCCGCCCCTAAAATCTGCTTTCTAGACATTAGTTAGCCAAATGATTTGATGTTAGCCTGATAATTTGGCATCGGTCTAATTTTTTTATTTCCAAGTGTATGCTGTGAAGAATTTGTTTTATTGATGTAAAACGGAAACTAATTTGATACACTTGCTTAAATAAATGTGTTGGACATATTTTAACAAAGTGATTCTATTTATTGTTGTTACTAATAATAGTAATAAAACGTGTCAGAAACTAGTCACGTTCTTTTGTTGCCTGTGGTTCTAAACCACTGCTGTAAAATTCCTGGAGCTTCTCGGTTCCTGTGAGATTCAACAACCATTTCAGTACAACCTGGGCTCTGAACACGAGCACTTACATCAGTCTATATGTTGGTAAACTTGATCCACTTGTGAACTATGGTTAACTTTTGAACTTGTGGCCATGCCAAGTGTTACAACTAAACCAGAAACGAAATGGGATCAAATGGAGCTCGTCATTGAAACATGTCATTCTTACATTTACTGACTTTTGCAAACAATGTGAACCTAGTGGTTATTTTTTATGCATGAACTTTGTTTCAAACTAATTAATTTCAAATTACAAGTACATTCTTGTATTTAGCCTGCAGCAGACTCCAAACTGTGTTGATGGTGAAGCTTTCGCCGCTCTGGTCGGTCCCGAGGAGCTCTGACGCAGGACACGGCAACAGATTTAGTCCAGTTCTTTCTGCACACATCCAGGGTGTGCAACATCACAGGGTTTTCCTCGCTGCATGTCAGGGGTCAGCCCGCCACCACTGGGTTCTGTCTTCCCTGTCTTCTCCACCCATTGTTCCCTGCCTGCCTTCTCTTCTGCAACAATCTCCACGTCATGATGCAGAGACATGCAGATACAATAATATGGCCCACCTAACGGGGTTAGATGTCTTTATTTTTTTGTGATCCTAATCTGGTAAATTTCACAAAATCCTGTCATGCAAACTAAGACCTGCACAAATTCACAAAAAAAAAAAAAAAAAAAAAAAGATCAAAGCTGATACAAATATTGAGTCAGTAATCAAATGTCTATGAAACACACACACACACACAAATATACATTATATTGCCAAAAGCATTAGCTCACCCACCAAAATAATGGGAATCAGTGTTCCAATCACTTCCATGGCCAAAGGTGTATAAAATCAAGCACATCAGCAAGCAGACTGTTTTTACAACTATTTGTGAAGGATTGGGTCGCTCTCAGGAGCTCAGTGAATTCCAGCGTGGAACTGTGATAGGATGACACCTGTGCAACAAATCCAGTTGTGAAATTTCCTCATATGTCAGCTGTATTATAAGAACATGGAAGTGTTTGGGAATGACAGCAACTCAGCCACAAAGTGGTAGACCACGTAAACTGATGGAGCGAGGTCAGTGGATGCTGAGGCGCATAGTGTGAAGAGGTCGCCAACTTTCTGCAGAGTCAGTCTCTACAGACCTCCAAACTTCATGTGGCCTTCAGATCAGAACAGTGTGCAGAGAGCTTCATGAATGGGTTTCCATGGCCGAGCAGCTGCATCCAAGCCATCACCAAGTGCATTTGTGTGTGTATATATTATATGACTCAACAGTAATAATTATGGCCCTGTAGTGGACTGGGATACTTGTCCAGGGTGCAGCCCTGCCGTTCTCCCACTAGTGGAGTTTTTACCTGCCGTTGTTTGTGATAATTGTTCCGGGTCTCTGGAAAGCGCCTAGAGACTTGTGTTGTAATCGACGCTGTATAAATAAAACTGAATTAAATTGGAGCTGGGATAGGCTCCAGCAGCGACCCTGAAAAAGAGAGTATAGATAATGGACAGAAAATAAATTTAATTGAAATAAATAAGTTAATTACATTATTTTCTTCTTGTAGGGGCCAATTCCAGGGTCATCTTTTCACCTCCTTGGGGTGTTCGTCTTCTGAAATAGGTGTTCTTCCTTCGTGCCAACCCCTTCAGAGCACCAGCAGGTGCTGCATCAGATGTAATTAGGGGACGATGGCAGGTCGGCAGGTCCTGCTCTTATCTGGTTTTGGGTTTGTGACGTTACAGAACCATGCAGATCCAGATGAACGAATACACATTTTTAGATTTATGCTCCCTAAACCTAAACAACAGGGTTGTGCAATCTCAAAACATCTGAGTTGATAGACACCTCAGACACAATATTTACTCACGACACAATGTCTTTTCTTTTTTGTTTTTAATAGTACGCCTGCTTTGGTTGCTTAGTTACACATTTGCCAAAGAGCCCCAGTCTTGTGCGATAAAGAAATGTGCCTTCCACCTATGCCTGATACGTCCAACATCCCCAAATAATCCACTAAAAAACACATTCACACCCAAACAACTAAATCAAAACATTTTAATTAGAAAGTTGAAAAACGGCAGTAGGTACATCAGACCTCAGTTTGCTAGATAATGAACGGCAGAGATGATAACACACAAGATAAAACACAGCATACTAAGCGAGGGGACTGCAGTTTTCACAGGAAGATTGAAAAAACGATGGCTGCAAATGATTTACAATTAAAATAAATAAATAATAGAAATACATAGCCATCAAATAATGTAGATATTTCTCTTATCTATGTTATTATTGCTGGTATATATTACCTTTAAATGCATTATGATTAAAAAACGGACATATTCTAACCTCAGATGGCTGCGAAACAATATCCACATGGTCAATAAAATCATTCTTACATTGAACGTCGTGAAGCATGAAATAAACGATTACGAGTCACAGACATGAACATTCTTTTCTTTAGGCGCTTCATGTGTTGTTTGTCCCCCCCCCCTCGGTACTTTATGTTGTGAAACGATGTCAGGAACAGAAAGGAGGTATTAATACAGCACAGCACGTCTCCACCGCGACTGCTCACTTGATGCACTTTAAGATCTTTCTACAAGAATGAGAAAACCAAAAGCGATATTTGAACAACTATGACATATGTATGACAACCTCTTGTGCTCCTTTGTAACTTGGCCATGCGTTTTGTTCTCGTTACATGATTTCAAGATCATTTTCCACACTTGAGTCCGATTGTGAAAAAGTGAACAACCTATATTATTCTGGTGGCTTTTGGCTTCTTGTTTATTGGAAATCCTGAGAAGAGGAGATCAATCCATCTTTCCAGTTGCAACAGCTGATGATAATTCATCAGATAATTCTTTACAGACATCAACAGGATAAAGTTTGTTTTCTTCAAAGGTGGTGGCAGATCAGCGTAAAAGTACAGCCAGTGAACGGGGGTCCTGTGGACAGGATGAGCATTTCGGCCCCCTGCGTCCTGCCTGTCCTTGGCAGCATCATCCTTGGCTGCCGCAGGATGACAGACTGTCGTACAGAGAATCGCTCAGAGACTCGGGAGTCTCCAGGACCTGAGGTCGGCTCGGAGAGAGAGCTTCCTCTGGTCGCTCCCTGAGCAGTTCCAGCCCCGCCTCGCGGCTCATCTCAGGGACGCTGGGAGTGCGCGTCTTGCCCCTGCGGCTCATCCCAGACTGTGCGGGGATGGGCAGGCTTCCTGGGTCGACCACTCGGCTGGAGGACGAGGTGCTGGCCTTCGTGTTCTGAAAACACACAGACGAATGGGAGAGATTTCACGTCACGTGTTTTATCCTATAAATGGCTTCAGGTGCGAAAAAATATGGGCTACAGAAGCCCTCCACTTGTGAATTTTTAATAACCGCGTGATAAATAATTTCTAAGTGAGAATATGCTTCTGTGTTTTTACATTACGTAAGCTGTGAATGCAGATTTAAAAATGCATGTCCACCGTGCCATTTGCAAAGTATTTCGGTCTGCAAGCGAACTATTCCTTTTTCTCCCCTGCAGGTTTCAATTAGTTTGGAAAAAAAATATAGACCAGTTTTAATGTAAAAAAGATATGAAAACTATCTAATGCTCGGTTTTTCTTGAGCCTTGTTCTTGTTTTTACCCTACTGAGCTGCTTATCTGAAGGATAAAACTTGAAGCACAAACAAAGTTACTGTTCTGAATAATTATTCAGCAGATCGACCCATTAACTGGCTTCATCTGAAATAAAAAGAGCTTGCGTTTGAGCGCTCCTACCGCTCTGTACGGCGATCCAAATGATACCACCTCCTCCTCCTCCTCTTCCACTGCCAGGTACACCTCTGCAGGTCCCGTGGGAGCCTTCAGGTTCGGGAAAGTCCAGGTCTTGGAACGAGGAGAAAACATGTTTGCTCCATGGACCTCTTTTTCTGCAGATAAAAGATAGTTTTTTGGCACCCACATTAGTCGGATTTTCTATTGTCAAGTTGAACAAATGTGAAAAAAGTACACGTCTGAAATATCCTGAGAGAAGAAGGTTAAAAGTTGGTCCATAACAGCTACAACTAAAACGAGAATAAAGCTGTTGTGTAATCAGTTTCAAGCATGGACACAGAGCCATCCCATAACTAACGCTCCCACCAAACAGCGGGAAGTCTTTTGTCAAACTGAAGGATTAAAAACAAACGTACACTTCATCAATAAAGAACTGCCTCTACATAACATTCTTGTCTTGTACCAAACCCCCCAAGCAACGAGGTCTGCTCCGGTCTGGATCTTCATCCCGCACAAGTGTAGTTACGTCTAAACGTTCCTCACCTTCATGTATGACGCCGGACGAGCTTCGCCCCTCCAGCACGGAGCCATACTGAATGGTGGGAATCAGCTGCTTGTGTGGAGCCACGCACTCCTCCTGTGATATGGGCTCTCTGTCCAGGGTACGAGCCCGTCGGCCAGCCCTTCCCGGGGAGTCGGTGGACAGATGCTCAGCCCCGCCCTTCGTCTTGGACAGACTCCTCCCAGTTGCACTGCTGCTACAGTCCGGAAGGGGAAACGTACCGATGCCACTGTCGAGGGTGTATGTGGAGGCACCAGAACCTGAAGCGTAACAAGAGAAGCGGCTGAAGTGTTCGCTCAGCTCAAATGCTGATACAGTTTATGCGCCTCGAGCGTGCACATGTTGTGTTTCAGTCAGTCTCCGCCTCCAACCCTTTAATCCATCAAATTGTAGTTAAAGGAAGGCATTTAACCTGCATCTGCAAAATCACAAGACAGCAGTAAAAATGCAAGCTTTGGTCTTCAGTCTTCCACTGAATGATGTGGAACCTGTTCACTTCTGTTGCTTTACGTGTCAATGACTCTTAAAGGGAACAATAATATTAGTTATAAAGAGAGTTGCCGGAAACAATTTGATGACATAAAGCAGGAGAAACTATTGTAAATAACATTTTAAACTGTTTCGTACTTCTGAAATATTTGACTCTAAGATTTTGTCACGTAGATAAACACCTATATAACGGTAATTAAAAGTTAATGACAGTTGTTCATCAACATTCAGATAAAGCCTGTATCATTTTGATATTTTTATTTGCTCAGTTTGAGGCGTTTTCATAACTGGGACCATAGGTTGGACCTTCACAGAACTCATAAATCATTCAAATGTCCCCAAAGACCCAGCAAAGTGTCTCACCTGCAAAGTGCTGAGAATGAACTGAATCGGAGAGGTTTTCGTCTGACGTGAGCTTGCCGATTCGATCTGATCCCTGCACAGAAAGGAGGTGGAAAGAGCTGTGAATACGTACTGGAACCTTTACTCAATGCATCATTCCTACAAATGAGTTCAGTTCGGATCCGCATGAGCGAGTTTAATTTGATTTAAATGAGATGGGTTTCCTTAAATCCCGCCTCTGGTCGGCTCACTGCGGTCTCTGAACTCCAGATAAGTGAAACAGTACCTTCTCCACATCGTCGTGACCGATGACGTCGCTCTGCTGAGTGAACACCGGCTTGGAGGTTTTACAGTCGAACGAGAGCCGGCGCTGTGGCACGCTGATCACGTCCTTCCCATCCACTCTGCAGCCATCAAACACAAAACTCCACTGACTCTACTTTGACTGCATCTTTACAGACTTGCATCAAATTCAAATGATATGACTGAAAGAACTTGGTTATACATCAGATATGAAGCCATATCCAAGCAATAAAACGTCATCAAGGGACAGAAAGCCCCTATCTTAACAATTTGATGATAACAAAATCCACCACAACAACATTTATAATGTACCACTTGTACTGCGCTCGCGTACCTATATGTTTAAGCCCAGTTGGCTCGTTTCCCTTATTTACAGTTTCTTTATTTTAAGTTAATCTAATTTATGGCACGCTGCATCTTCACATTTACATCAGATCACATCTTCAATATAATTAACTTCCTTAAGCTGTCAATACAATGGCTGCATGTCATTTGGAAAGAGCTGCTTTTAATAGCTAGAATATATTTGAATTCTTTCTTCAAAGTAAAGCTCAGTGGTATTTTGGATTCTCACAGTTCGCCTGGAAATCTAGATACGGATGCAGGTACATCTAGCTACCATCCACTGAGGATAAAGAAACATGCCCCAAAAGTCACGGGCCGCCAATCAATCAGTCTATCCTTGTAGAGAGAGTCTGGGCGGCGGCACGAGCGGCGGCACGAGCGGCGGCACGAGCGGCGGCACGAGCGGCGGCACGAGCGGCGGCACGAGCGGCGGCACGAGCGGCGGCACGAGCGGCGGCACGAGCGGCGGCACGAGCAGCGGCACGAGCGGCGGCACGAGCGGCGGCACGAGCGGCGACATAATCGGGACATAAACTGTGTAGTTGGCTGCAGCTGAGAATTAACGGCCGTTTAAATCAGCTTTGGCATCTACAGTCAAAGATTGAGACTCTTTCCTCCAAAACTGAACAGAAGATGGCACTCCAATCACTCCTCTGGAAGGCAGATGTGCAGTTTTGCAGAGAAGCTGCAGTAAAGGTTTACTCTTCAACCCGTCTCCGCCGCTCTGAATGCGTCACCAGGGGTCATGGTGCCAACCGGCTGCAGCAACGGCACTTTGACATGCATCCCTGGATCGGGGGACCTGGGGGTCGTTGTCAGACTGATCTACCAGGCTAGAATAAAGCGCGCTACGAAGTGCTTACCATCTCTGCTCAGCAGTAAACGAAACACTTCCTGAACTGTTGAATGTCTAGTGTGCACCTGCCGGCCGCGAGTCCTTACCTGTTCAGCAGCTGCTGCATGAAGTTGTCGGAGCGCCCGCCCCTGTACATGACGGCGAGCTGTCCCTGAGCTTGGTCCATCACCACCTCACAGGAGTGGCCCCTCCCTGACCTCTCCACATAGGCTCTCTCCTCCTCCAAGGCTCTCCTCAGTCCCTCGGCCTTCTCCATCAGAGTTGAGATGTTCAGACCTTCCACACCTTCTTTGCACCTGGTGGCCATTTTCACAGGGTCCCTGCCCACTGAGGGGATGTTTATCTTCCACTCCTTCTTCTCATCCTTTGCTTTGGTGGCATCGGTCTTGCGGCTCAGTGCAGGCAGTTTACTCTTTTTCAGGCCAAACCAACTGGCAATGCCGTTGGAGGCTTTATGTTTGACCTCGCTGCCCTGCCCTCCCCTGTCCTGCTCCTGCAGCTTCAGCACGTTCTCCTCTATTCCCTTCATCACCTTCTGCTCAATAGCAGACTGTGGGCTGGGAACTGGCTGTGATGGCTTCTCCCCCTCAGAAATTGGAGGTCTTGGAGGAGGAGGTGGGAGGCTGTCTCCGTACAATGGATTCTTTTTCCCCTTTCCGCTGATCTTGGACCTCTCCTCTGATTTGGATGAGTAACGTGGGGCCTCTGAAGCCTTCCCCCCTCTCTGGACAGACGGGACTTGGCAGGATTTGGATGGAGACTTTGGGGGGATTTTGTTGGGGCTATTGCTACTCTGAGGGGCTTTGACATTGTACGACAAGTTCAAGGAACCAGGACACTTAATGTTGTTCCTCAGCACCTGAGGAGCATCTGCACTGGGCGACAGTAAACCAATCTTGCTCTTGGGGCCCTCTGCTGCCTTGGTCACACATAGCTCTTGTTTAGCCACAGTGGTGCCAGAGGACTGGGATTTTACTGCATGTTCGTAGAGCTGGGAAGTACCGGGAAATTTCAAACCAACGCTGCTAATTTTAGGTTTACCATCCAAAGAGTCTGTGTATTTTGAATGTCTATGCTCTTCTTTATGGATATCCATGGGCCTCTCTACTGTCTTGCTCCTTTCCTCTCCATAGGTGCCCTCATTTGTGTCAATGAGCCTGAGGCCAGCTTGTAAATCCTCAGAGCTCCTCAGCTTTCCCAAAGCAGCCAGTCTGTCTTTGAAAGCATGATGACTAGAATCCGTCTGAGATCTCGCCGCCGCGGCTGTGGGCCTCTTGGGGATTGATGAGGAGTCACTCTTTCGGGCCGGGGCTGGAGGTTGGGTGACATCAGAGCTTGGCACACTGACCTCCCGGACTTCCGTCTCTTGTTTCTCTCTGCTTTGTGAGTAATTCACTCTGTTCTGAGCTTTGCTGACTGCGGATGAGGTGGGCAGACTGTGATGATTAACCCATACTGGGCTGTCAGAGTCTTCCTCATCGTCTGATGTTGACTCTGAGGTCGATGAAGATGACTGCTTTTGTTGTGGCAGAGGATTTAGGACACTTTCTGGTAGTGATTTAATAAGCTTCCTCTCTCCACCATTTGCCTTCCCTTGAGATGAAAGGGTGGTCCTCCTCTCAAGACCCTTGGCTGGTTCTTCTTCTCTAGACCTGGAAATATCACAGATATTTTCATAATGAGGGACCCTTTGAGAAACCTTAGGTGAACAGGAGGACGGAGCAGAGGAGTCACCTGACTTTAACCCAGCACTGGCACTTGCTTTAGGTGCAGAGAGGCTGCTGTAGCTTATTTCCTTAACTGGCAGGGAGCAGACTTCTTCGGGCTGCGGAGGGGAGGTTGGTGCTGAATGTGTGGCGGGATAGGAGTCGGACCGGGAGGGTGGGGGAGGGGGCTGCCGGCACCTCTCCGTAGTTGTGACTCTGCGTGAGGGAACAGGGGAGTGGTACACCTCATAGTTGTTGGTGCGACAGGGGATCCTGGAGTTGCGCGTGAGCTGAGGGCTCAGGCGCACGGCTGAGGGCGACGCCTGAGACTTCTCTCCTATTGACGGAATCTTCAGGAACTTGAGCAGTTTGGACGGGGAGTTGATGGCAGCAGCCTTGACGTCACTGAGGCAAGAGGGGCTGGGGCTGATGGACGCACTGGCTCTTACAGAGGAAGCCTCCTGATCTAGGCCGTCTCTCTCCTGGACAGCTGACGTGTCACTCAAGGCAGAGCTGGAAGAGAGTGCCGAGCCTTTGTGAATGCCATCACTTGTATCCATGTCACAGTGGGAGATCTGTGCACACTCTTTCACAGAATTAGGCAGCTGGGCGGTGGCACAGAGACCAGCGAGGTCCTCGGACGTAGCAGATTTTACGTGACTCTCAAACTTATCACGCTTTGCTTCTACCACCTCCAGGCTCTGATGGACCGTTTCTGTGAGTTGCGAGTTGCCAGGGGCAACTGCTGGCTGCTGGTGGACTTCGTTAGTTGCGATTTGTTTGGATGGAGGTGCAGATTGTTCTGTTCTGGTCTTACAGTGAAAGTCACTCCCAGCAGCACCAGCAGCAGGAGCGACGTAGCTCTGGGCGGCAGAGGTGGCCTTTGAAGGGGTACAGACGTGGTTGCATGGCTTTGACGGGCTATCTGGGCTTCTTTTGCAGTGTAAACAACAGCTGTCCCCCCCCTCACACTTCACTGATCCGTCACCGTTGACGTGCTGGTGTATGTCCATGTCCGAGCAGGAGCAGTGGCAGAATGTGTGGTGGGATTTGCACTGCCGCGGGAGAGGGTCTGCGGAGGCCAACACAGCCTCCGTTGATATCAGCACCTGGCTGTAGTCGCAGAAAGACAAGTTTGTTGTGGACGGATGGAACTTGAGTGGGTCTGTCTCCTCCATCTTGCGCAGGACCTCTAGGATGTGTGCTTTCTTTTTAAAGAAAGGAGACAGCGCCTCCATAGAGGCAGCAGAGCCACACGGGCCTGGGGACGCGTGTTGTGTGCAGTAGCCATTTCCCTTTGGACAGAAAGATAAGCTTTAGCATATTATTTAGTGCAGACAGGTCAGCGAGAACGGAACTACTGAGTTCACGAAGACCTTTGAGTCCATGCGTATAGGAAACAAGTGACAAAGAGATTATCAGCAAGGCCACCCCGTGGCTAAAAACAGTAAATGTCACAGCGGTGTTCAGGTCACGGCTGGTGGAAACTGCGGTCTAATTCAGAGCATGATATAATACCAATATCTGACAAAGCTTCGCTGCTGCGCTCTGCGAGAATCACCTTGGCTTGTGCTTCCGTCTGTGCAGGCTCCACCTGTTTGGCCGAGTCATTGTGCATCTGTGAATTGTTGTCTGGGAGAGGTCCTGCCTGAACCTGTAACAGGAGATACATACAGCAGTTAGGATGACTGCATACACTAACGGCTGTGTCATACACACACATATACACATGGATACATTGTCCTGGTCGCTGTTGGAGCAATGTAGAACACAAGTAGCCTGAAATCTGCCAATGCCCTGCAAGCATTTGAGACTGAAGTTGAAATAAGAGAAAAGAAACGGCTTCATCTGATCTATGGTCAGAAGGTTGACTCACTGACGTGCCGAAGTTACTGGTTAGATGTTTTAAGCTTCAAAATATGAGCTGTGACAGACTGAATCAGTGAAAAGGAGCTCCACTTTGGCCGCCGCCCACACACTGACATAAAAAAAAAAAAAAAGAGACAGTTGGTGAAAGCTGTTAACATAGCACTGAGGAGACTAACTGAATGTGCACAACACATCAAAGCAGGGACAGCTCGTGACCCGAGTCCACCCCAGCAGGATAGACGGTAGTCCTTGAAGTATGTTGAGTATGAAACAAAGCAGATGGTCGAGAGTCTTCTGACCTGAAACCATCGCAGGCATCGTCTGACACATGAGAGCACCAACGTCCATCAGAGCAGCTATTCAGGAATGTGGTATATTTGAGAAAAAAAATTCTCCAAAGCATCTTTTTCCAGTGATGGAAGGAAACCGGAATAACAAAAATCAAAGCACAGCTGGCTGCTCTTGCCGAGGACAAACGTTCTCTGCAGATTAATGACACTCCACAGGATGTAGTCACAGATGAAAACAAAGCTAGAATATGAAGAAGAAGTGTGTTCAGAGTCAATAATAAAACATCAATAATTATCACTGCTCAAGTAGCAGTGGGAGTTAATATGTGCAGCATCACATGGAGCAGCAGCCTGTTCAAAGGTCCTGCAGGGGTTGATAGGAGGTCATGGATGTTCAATCAGGAATAGGAAATGGGGAACATGGCAGCCAGCTATCCACTTAGAATTGTTTTTTGTTTTTTTTTAAAGATTTATCTTGGCTCTAGTGGCCTTTATTTTGAAAGTTGGTAAACAGGAAACTTGGGTAGAGAGAAGAAGAAGAAGGACGAGCCAGGATTCAAACTTGTGCTGCCTGCTCGTGGGCGATAGCCTCTGTGTGTGGGGCACCTGCGTAGCCCCCCGAGCCCCCCGAGACCCCACTAAACCACACCAGTTAGATCAAATTATCCCGAATGGTGGCCAGCATTACTTTAATGATATTTACTGGTCTGCTTGAACAGACATTTTCCTTCTGTGGTGCCTTTGTGTCCGATTCATTATCATTGTTCCAATGGGTCGTAAAATTTCCTTGTGTGACCGCACAAATGTGCTTCTGGACGAATGGTCAACAATTCCCATAAACACACTCCTACCCAGAAGAGTTGAAGCTGTTATAGCTGCAGGTGGACCGACGTCATATTGAACCCTCTGGATCAGGAATGGGATGTCGCTTAAGTTCGTATGTGTGTAACTAAAGGGTCTTTGAGATAGGACCAGTATGTGCTGTGTTCATTGCAGACGTAGGATGTAGCACAGGAGAGATGGGCACACGTACACATCGTCAGTTGCTAGGAAACAAAAATCTGTTTCAGGAACATTTTAACTGGGTTTTTGAGTTGGATTCTCGGATGTGTATCTTTCTCCACTGCACCAAATAGTTCTGGCTTTATACGTATTGATGAGGACGAGATGAGCTCCAGCAAAGATGAAAGGGCTGGAGGTCAACAGGGACACTTTTGGAAGAGTTTAGGTTTGTCCTCGAGCTACAACTGTACATTGTCCATTTTTAGGTGGATGTCAGGCTGAATTGGGATTTGACAGCAATTTGACAGCCTTCTGAGAGAAGAAGCACTGATGCTCACATAGATGGAGACAGTTTGGGATGGTTAAGTGAGCCGGAACCTGATCACTCCAAAAGGACATTGTACCGAGAAGTAGAAAAATAAATCTTTTCTTCAAAAAAACCCATCAAGTTTCTACCACTTTCTAAATACATCTACTGAGTTCTTTGATTTCTTATACCGTAAACCTTTCCTCTTTGTGTCAGAGCATGTCTTTAAACTTGCACTGTGCAGCTCAAGGCAGTTAATCGCCAACGTCAGCTTCTCATCCACTGTTTTCCTGGTTTTTCAGGTTGTTTGCATCATGTCAAGGTGGATTTATAGCAGGTTTATGACAGAAGCCTTTTCAAACCTTCGCACCGGGAGCAGGAAAAGCACGCGTTTGTGCTGCTCTCAGCTCGGCGTGGTGCCGAGGTTTTCCGTGTGGTGCAACACACAGAAATGAACCAGAGCAGACCAGAACTCACCACGTAGTGTCCAACGTAACACTGAACTCGTGCAACACTTCTGAACTCAGAGCAGGACCGGGGATACACCAAACATTTCCATTTTGGTCACACTGCTGCACTGATGACACCTCTGTCATGAATCCTCGTACGTTATGCTGATATGATTTCATGCAGTCTGCAGCGTAAACAACAAAGCAGCTGCAGAGGAACAACTGGTTGCCACTTCATTTTCAAATGTGGCTTCTGCATTTTGGGTTTGTTTTTTGTTAAATAAACAATGACGGTGTTGTTGTTTTATTGTAAGTTAAAGCACTTTCCCACGCGGCTGTAGGAGTCATTACACCGGACTGTCTTCACTTACCTGGTAGTGAGCTGTGGGGTGGTTGGGTAGCTTCTGCTGAAAAAGCTCACAAAGTGCTCGGTTCTGTCTCTCCAGGTCAAACACCAACATCTTCAGCTTGATGCACTCTTCTCTCAGATCCTGTTACGGGAAAAATGAAGCAGTTACTTAAAATGAATGACATTCATATCTATAATGACAATGTAAAGAGGTCTGAAGACAAACAGAATGAAGCCTCATGTTACCTTCTGGTTTAGCAGAGCTTGGACCACGTGGTTCGCCACCTGATGACACAAGAGAGCATTTAGACGTGCCTGTAAAATGAATCTGCTGAGCAGATTTTCAAATGGATTTCAAGATGAACTGACCTCATCCAAACATCTCTCATACGCTTCCCTCTGACTCTCATTTGCCAACATCAGGGCAGAATTCTCTGCCTACAAAATAACGTGAACAAAATCGGTTAGTAGAGAGTTATGATTGTAGGTTTTCATGCACAGATAAATATGTACTGGAGAAGAAAAGAGAGAAATGCATTTTTCCAATTTCGTGTCTGTCCAATAAACGAGGCCTAAGGAAAAGCTCTGGGCGTTTGTCTGTTTTGGCCTAAAGAAACTGCATCACCACGGCTTTCACATTCATCCAGCTGATGCAAACCTGAACAAAAGGTGTTCTCCATACAGGAGAAAAGAAAAGGGAATAAAAGGAGCAGGTCATAACCAATTCATGCATTTTCAGAACACCATTTACCTTGGAAAGTACTTTTTAATTACGAAAATGTTATCAAATCAGTAGGAAAGTTTAGACAAGCTGCGTAACTGTTTTCTGTGCTCTTAGTCCTTTTGGAGGAGAGTCTACTTGCAGCTCTGCAGAAAAACAACACACTAAAGCTCATCTTCATAGTTTTACCCGTAAAACACTTAATTACCTCAGAAATGCACTGATTTATGCCATGTGTCAAAACTATATCATCAGCAGCTTTCACACAGAACAAATGAAGAGTTTGGATTTTATCTGGTAAAACCTGGTCGGATGTTTTTTAGTCCAATCACATCAGAGGTTGTGTTTGAGCCTCACCAAGGGATTCTTCTATAGCTAAGAAAAACATCACATCACTACAGACTGGTAAGTATTTTCCATGGAATTCTGATATTTGCTCACAGCTTGGTTAGTACTTCAAGCCATTCAGAAAGTGTTGGACTTTCCCTTCAAATCTAAAGCAAGAAAACAAGAAAAAGACTTCTCTTCAGCCCCTTGGACTATACCTCTCTCTACGGATAAGAATTTGCATTACATGAATTATCGCCGTAGATCCTGTTCAGGGAAAAATAAAGCAAAGAGGTAAAATGAATGAAATTCACAACTTTAATATGTAAAGAGGTCTGAACACAAACAGCATGATGAAGCTTCATGTTACCTTCTGATTTAGCAGAGCTTTTTTTTGCTGTGAAATATAGATTTTCTGAGTTCAGAAATTCATTGATTATTAAAGAAATTAATTTCTTAAAAATAAAGGAATAAAGAAATAAAGAAAAAAGAGTTTGTATACACGTATGTTTTGTTCCAATGACATTCACAAGATATTTTCTTTTTTTTATAACAACAGATGGACAAATAAAATCTAGTGAATACCCATTTGTGCGCACTCTTGTTTTCTCCTTTCACTTTTTACACATTACTGTCCTTTAACTTTAATTTCTGCATTTAAAATGTAATGTTGTTGCCCCTTTTGGTCTGACTGACTGGCCGGACAGGTGGATAGAAAACAACTTCAACAAAAGTAGATAAATGAATGAGTTTACCAAAAGGCTGGAGAGCATTTCGGAGAATGTGTGTCGCTGGTTTCCTCACCTCCAGTTCTCTGAGCCGGTCCATCAGCTCGCTGCTGTTGTCCTCCAGATAAGACTCTACATCTGCCTCCTCGCCCTCCTCATCCGAACCAAAATCCTCATCGCACATTCTCTGTTCTGCCTCATCAGACATTGTTCTCATCTGCAACACAGAAAGTGACCATTACTGCTGCTTTCTTGAGTCAATAAACAAATATCAGCCACTCAGATTAGTAAAAGGTTGAAATGGCTCGCCACTGAGCAGAAGCAGCTTCAGTGCTGCATAGTCTTCAAAGCTTCACAAAGACCTTATCGTAGACAGATGACAAAGGTTGTGATCTGCATCGCTGTGACATGTGGTTGCATTTCTTGGGAGATACATGCCAGGTTCTGCGTAGCGAGGTTCATCTTTAATTTAATGGGTTTCCTACATGAAACCTGATAAGCCAAAAGCTTGGCGCAAAGGGCCTATAGCATTTTAACATTGATGTGAAAATGCAATTTGCAAATATTTGTGAGAGAAAAATCAAACTGAAAAGAAAAAGATAAGTGTGGGTAAACAGAAGACAGTGGGCAGTAAGAGCGGAACGACAGAGCGAACTGCGCAGCACTCCTCCCTGACACCAAACGATCAAAGACATTCAAACATCAGAAACAGGGTTTTCACATGCATAACAGAGAAGATGCCCTGTCTTTAAAATGTGTTTAAAATGTGATATTTAGTTTACAGCAAAGAAAAGAAGGACCGCATCACATTCTCCCAATCGGAGAGTGGAACTATGTTTGACGTTTTCCTTCAATAGTGACTGTAAACTGTGAAAAGATATTCCATTGACATTCAAATGATTGAAGTCAGTTCTAACAGTAGAGATGAAATGAATGATTATTTTCATTAAAAGATGAATGTACTGAACATTCTTGTTCCAACAACTGCCTAAAACGACTTCTTGGTGCATCTCAACTTTCTCAACAACGGTCCAACCCTAAGAGAGTTCCTGTGTACGATAATGTTCAAAAAGAGAGAAGCGGCAGGTTCTCACATCTGAGATGCAGCCATCCACAACTGTTTAGATCAACTAGTCGTTTCAGGACATGCTGATCCAGTAAATGCCACCGATCTGGTTTTCCAAAAACAAACACTGGAAACGGCAGTAAAGTGAACAGAGGTCTGCTCAACATCAGACGCCGTTATCGCCTTCCAAGCGGAGCTCGCTATGGGCAACGCAACGACTGCCTGCAAAACGTTTTATTGCCTCTGCATCAGAGTAATTCTGTATATTGAGAATTATCGTGTAAACGCATCGTCCATCCATCCTCTATTGTCGCAGACAAGCTGTGTACAGAGATCAGCCTTTGTATCCACACTTTTCCACTTCAGTACATTTGCAGATCAAACTGCAGCACCTCACTGAGCGTACCGGCTGCCCGAGTCTGGGAGCATGGCACACTACAGGGCATATGGCTGAGCACCGCAGTTGTAGGCTCGACTCCAGGTGCATCTCAAAGTGTGTGTGTGTGTGTGTGTGTGTGTGTGTGTGTGTGTGTGTGTGTGTGTGTGTGTAAAGCAACGAGCGGCAAGGAGAAGCAGTTGTGTCAGTGTTGACCCATCATCCCTCTAACACTTCTTAAGTAGTCACCAAAACAGATGAGGTAAGTCTGATACTCTGACTGGAAGCCAACTGGCAGATACGTGACTTACAAATCATCACATGCCCGTAAAACACTCAGAAATGCTGCAATATTCAATCCTCAAAACCAATATTCAATCCAATACCAGTTCAAGTAATCATTTCATTGTAATTAATGGTTGTTGTATCAGAGGAAACAGAAGAATTTAAACAGGTGATGACTTGAATGAGTGCATAGACTTGCGTGTGAGTGTCTATATGTCCCACACACTCTGTCCTGGTGCAAAATTAAAAAAAAAAAAAAAGACTCACAACAGGAAACAAATCTGGATTAATCCACTTTGATCCACTTGTTAGCTTTTTTTTTTTCTGAGAAATTCAGTTTTGAAGGAAAACTGATTTACATCCACATTAACGTTTCAGCTTTGTGTTGAAAAATAATAACAAATTATGATAAATATTAAGGTGTATTTCCACAAACAGATCTGTAAAATGTTACACACTATACCATTAAATTGATTAAAACAAAGTAAATAAAACCAGTATCTAAATGTAAACTCATCAAAATGCACATAGAATAAAACCCTGTACCGGGAATGCTAAGCAGCTTCCAAAAGTTTCCTTAGAAACCAGCAGAGACTCGCATGGCCTCATGTAACAGGAGCTGTTTGCAAAGCATTTACAGGAAGATTATTGAACATCACTGATTGTGAACCTTCACAGACAAACCTAAGTGGCACCATCAAAAGTGTAGGTGGTTTTGTGAGCCGTGACTGACTCAACAGCGCCAAATCCATGTGTATAATGGAGGGCGGATCAATGAAGGCCATCTAAGAACGGAAGTGGATATTCCCCGACCGTTTGACCTTGGCTGCAGGGATGATACTGAGTGCTTATAAATACCAGCTTTTCCTTTCACTAAGGCCCATCAAAACGCAGAAGAGCACAGCCAAGGAACTTGAACACATCATTATGCATTTGCAATTATTAAAATTAAAACTACAATGCTGACAAAAACACAAAGGTTAAGCTAAATATATCATGAAATAAGGAGTGGCCATCACTGCGGTGGTTTCTTTTAAAGTGCAAAGCAACATCTCAAACCTGGCGGAGAACAGCTCTGCAAGAAGCAACTCTTCAGTTTTGACCTATTCATGAAGGTTTCCCTTCAAAAAGGACCGATGGGTTCAAGCACGTCAACAAAAAGAGATTCGGTCATCGGAAGTATTTGTGAAATAAAACCGCTGCATCAGCTGTGTGTCATAGTTTAGGACAATACCTCATCCCATTTTAATTTAACAAAATATTATTAAAGAGAAGTGTCAATCAATCTTGCGTCAATCAAAAGAGAATAATTTGTAAAAACTTTGTAAAAACCCGGCCCCAGGTAGCCCAGTGGGTTGAGGGGGCGCACCACGAACAAGGGCTGTCGCCCACGTGCAGGCGGCCCAGCTTCGAATCCCGGCCTGTCGTTCTTTGCTGCGAGTCTTCCAGCCTCTCTCTACCACATTTCCAAAAAGGAAAAAAATAAAAACGTTGCTATTAAGTACTTAATTTATATTTTGTCTTCATGTTGAGTTATACGCCTTTGACTGCCTTTGTGCTGAAGAAAGCTACACTTAAAATTTGCCTTGATGTCTGGATCACCATTGTGAGGAGCAAAAAAAAAAAAAAAAAAAAAAAAAAAAAAAAGAGTGGGTGGGGGAGTGCTACTTGCTGCTTTCTAAACTGCTGCATTGTCATGAGGACTGTGTTTAAGGAGGCTGCGTCTGGCCTGAAAGTGTACACAGAGGCTCATTGAGAGGGCAGAGGAGAGGAGAGGAGAGGCGTGTCTCGGTGGGACTGCAGTGCCAGCGAGCTCCTTTCACGGAGCTCGCTGGCAGACTCGCAGCCGCTGGTGCTGTCAGAGAGAAACCACAAGGGGAATGCAAACAGAGCCAGCGCTGGTGCTCCGCTCAGTTGTTCTCCTACCTTCGACGGAGCAGTGCAATGCTGTGAACACATTAGTATTGATCAAGTCAAAGCAATGCGTGAATCCTTTTTTTTTTTTTTTTTTAAAAAAAAAAAAAAAAAAAAAAAAGGTCCCAACTCTACATCTTGTGAAAATGTAGAAAACAGTATGTGAGGAAAAAATATCTGGGTGGTGTATCAGTGAAAACAACTCACCAGTCTAGCCTGCATTACGCGTCATGTGACCAACTTTTAGTGATGCTGCAGCATAACTGTTTTTACGGTGGCGTACTATGTACTAACGGGCTGCTTTACCAACAGGCAGTGCAATACTGAATACTGTCTTGTGTGCAGTCAGCAGCATGTGGTCTTGAAAACAGCCTCGGTTTGGGTTAAAGGTTTCTAGGCTCAAAATGTAACCCCTGGCTGGAGGTGTGAAGGTCTAAGCCAGACAACAGGCGCTATCCAGCTTCTCAGATGTGATGTGGGAATACAGGTTCCTGTATTTGTGCATGTGACGCCATATTAGAGAATAAGCATCAGGATTACTGTTTCTGCTGCTTTGATGTCTAAAAAGTGTGTCCAAACCTGCCCCTCATGAGTCCTGTGGCTTTGCAGGAGTGTAATACTAAACCTCCGGAGCAATTCTGCAAAAGTAAAACTGCAAAAGTAAAACGGAAATCATTTCTGCAAAACAAAAAAAAAAGTTTATATAAGAGATGCCTGTTATTTGAATTGCAAATAACATGACAAATAGACTCTTGACCAAAACTAAATTATGGATAAAAAGTATTTTTAGGTTTAGGGTTTTAGTGATACTGTTTGCAATCTACTTCAAAAGGGACAGGCAGTTTCTCTCGGTATTACTGTGAGGCCTTGACCTTATTATTAAAAGTAAATTCATTCATTCAGTCAAGAGTCCATCACAGGGTCTCAGAGCCAAACAACCACACGCCTTCACACACACTCTCATGCTCAAGTACGAGTTCTCAGTTAACCTGTTATGCATGTTTTGGATTGTGGAAGGACGTTGGAGCACTTGGAGAAAATCCCAACTCCACACAGAAAGGCTGGAAAGATGAAACCCTCGTGCCATAAGGCGACAGTGTTTACCAGCAATGTAGGGTCATTTCAATTTTAAAAACATTTCCTTTTTTCCAACCATAAAAGTGAAAAGATAAATCAGAGACCACAAGCAAAGATGTCTGTAAACATTAATTAAAAGGGGGAACAAACAAAGAGCAACAGAGCAACCAGGGAAGTCAAAGTCAGCACGAAGCGTTTTGTTTTGCTTCTCTAAATGTGTCCTTCTCAAAAACAAAGCCGCTCAATTAGACATGGCCAAGTGTAAACAAAATGCAGCAAGGCGCCGCGCTTTTCAGCTTAAAATTCCAATCATTGAACAAAACAGGCAAGATCATGTGTTAGTCTCCGAACTACGTGAGCAAGTGCACTTTTGTTCCTCCTCGAATGACTCTCATACCTATAAAATATCAGCGTCAAGGACACAAACGTGCGTTCATCCGTAAACGAATACTGCGCTACGACAGGAAAACTAACCTTTCCTCTACTGTAAATACTCACATTGTCCTTTAAACAAACTACCTTTAGGCATTTGCTGCGAAGCTTGTTTTACCTTTTTTCATGGGTGTATGTAACCAACATGTTTACACGACTTGAAAAAAGTGATCTGTGATCTGTTATACAGTTACAAACGAACCGGAATAATGGAGAGCAAAACATTCCTGAGTATCTATGAAAGTAAACTTTTGCTTTTACAAACCAAGAAATCTGAAGTGCAATCAGATTCATGAAATCTTTGGATCTTTTTGTTACTCAACAAAACACTCTGGCACTGTTAGTCTCTATTACAAATGTAATATATTTAGGTTTTAAAACTAATAGTTTTTAAACTATTGTTTGCCTATATGTTCTAACATTAAATAAAGACTGTGTAAAGGTCTATGATTGCTCCCTGATAAAAATATGGGTTTATAAGAAATGCAATGAATACTTTTTAGTTTTTAATTACAAAATGAATAAAAAAGGAAATCAGCAAATTATGAGTAAAAAAAAAATAAACTGACAATTATCACACTGTAGAAAATAAGAAAATCTTGCAGAGTTGCAGCAGGCATTTGAACACACCCACCTAGAAGTTGCACTCTGACTCTGGAAGAGGAGTGTCCCGTCGGGCGCCTCTGTCTCCCAACAACACACCACGGAGCTGCGGGACAGAAACAGAGACACTTTTTGAAAAATCGACCAACTTCCAGCCTCTTCTTTCCTCCATGGGAGGTCTTCTTGTACCTCCGTCCATTCAATTTGGAGAGCGATAACTTGTGCATGAGACACACATCATAAAAATCCAGCGGTAGTTGAGGAGGCAGTTACACTCGCTGGTTTAAGGCCAGAGTCTCCTCTATGATGAGCGAGACCGCAGCCTTTTTCTGCTCCACGGGTGAACAGGAAACTGAGAGGAAAGAAAGACGCTCCATTGCCCTTGGGAGAGACCAGTGCTTGGCAGGCACCAGCCCAGCAAAGACCACATGCCCCTCTCCATCATCTCTTCTCTTCTCCTCTCATCTTTCCTTTCTTCTCTGAGTCATTATAAAGTGTAATGTAAGAAAGACTCATGAATAATTCAGAAGACACATTTTTAAAAACTCCCCTTTCTGATAACACAGAACACCCAGGCTACACATTTTTTCAGTGTTTTGTTTAACTGTAACTAAACAAACTCCATCAACGCTGGTAATTAGGTATTTATAACGGGGTAGTTTACAGCATGCACGGGAGACCGCCGTCTGCTGGAGGTCTCTTCAACCAGCCTTTTGCCTCATTACAGGCTTGTTTCAGCCCCAAGATACAGGTACATTAACACATCATTTCCAAAAACAACTTCTAGGTTAACTGGACCTGATCCTGCTAGATCATGTTAAGCGGAAATGGGATTAGAGGTGTTGAGCATCTGCCTGCTCAATCTGGGTTTTAATAGTAGATAATCTGGCGTGGCTGTGCCATCTTTCGTGCACCTGGCCCTGCGATCCGTGTCAAGAAGCCGGCTCACAAAAACAGCAGGTCAGCAAAGTAAAAAGCACAACAGACCTGAACGACTGCACTTCAAGAGTATTTAGTTGCAGGCGACGTGCTTTGCTTTTCAGCGGTTGCTGAGAAAATATTGAATTATTAAGATAGTCAAATTTAGCAGGTGAGGATGACTGGATTCACAGAATGAGGGCAGCATATACAAAAAAAAAAAAAAAAAAAAAAAAAAAAAAAAAAAAAAAAGGCAACTCAGCTGCAGCAGAGAAGAAATGCACAAAAGCTTTTTAAAACATGTCAGTCTCACTCTGGGATTTGGCACAGCAAGGCCATGTGAGGATATGTGAAACACCACCCTTTCCATTTGCCAATGTGGAAAGGCCCGCACTCAAGTTCCTATGTGTAGGTGGGAGATGTAAACAGTGTGACACACATTTAAATCTTCGCACAGTAGCATTAACAAAACTGGCAATGAGTGAACGTTTCTCCTCAAGAAATGTAGGACAAAGTCGATTCTGTTCTTGCAGACACACCATTACCCCTCAGTTGTCTGTGTCAACAATACAGATGCGGATAAACATCAAAGATGAGGAGTGATGCACTTGAGGATTGGGCTGGCATGCTCCCTTGGCTCTGCTTCCTGTTTGATCTTTGGTTATACGAACTGAGACGAATCACACACAAGCAATATTCGGGATGAGGAGCGGAGGCGTTGGGCAGGAGGTGGGGGAGGGGAGAGAGGAGGAGGGGAGCTCCCTTCCCAAAAGGGCCTGGTAGAGAGGATGTGCGACATGTATTCCTGAGAGCAGGCGAATACAGGGATCCTTCTACAATATGTGCCAGGCTGCCTCCACGCCCAGCGAGAGGACGCACATCACGAGCCCTCCATCTCTGAAAACGAACTCCCCGCAACACGCTCCCCTTCAGGCTGCCAACGTTCAGGAAATTTATGACACTTTGCTAGCTGCAACCAAAACAGCCCGCCGTGTTTCTGTACCGGTTCAGGCCAAATACCATCTTTAGCAGAGAAACGGTGCTCAGACTGCTGCTGTCAGAGTTATCGCCCAGATATCCGTGCTAACCTAAACACACCAAACAAATGAGAGCTGCTCTGAGAGACATCTCTTTCAGACCAACACAGCATCACACCACATCATGATATTTGATCTACTGGCTTCAAAAGGACATAGAAAAATTATCCCATGAGTTACACAGAGCGACAGACCCTGAAAGCACCGTGTCAGCTGTTAAAAATGCACCCGCTTCTACACGTCTACTAACTCCCTCTACTCAACCTAGGTCAACACAGTGTGTTTTAGCTCACCTTGCTCCTGTCGCCTTTTCAGTCATCCAGAAGATCTCAGATCTACTCCCAGCCGAGTGAAATGTAAGGCACCACAAGGGACAAAACAAAAAAGGAAAGGAAAAGAAAAAACAGAAAAGGCGAGACCCCAATCATGCATTTCTGAACTGCAGCTGCGGATGAGACTGTTTTCCCCCCTTGTTAAAAGTGCGGCCACTTTGCGAGTATGATGAGGAAGCCGGTTTCCTCTATGCTATGGCTACAAGAGGCCTGTCCTTGGGCATGTGCATTGTGTGTGCGTGTCTGTGCTGTCTGCAGAGGCTGCCATGTCTCCCATTGTTCCAGGACGAGTGAGGCAGCCTTCCTACCCTGATAGATCCTGCCTACTATAACAGCTGTGGACCAGCCCCCACCTCCCTGCTACTCTCCTTCTCCCTCTCCCCTCCTCTTCTTCCTCCTGCTACAATTCCTGCCTCTCCGCCTGTGCCGCTGCTAAACATTAACCCCACAGCTGCCGATTTGGGCCATAAAGCATGGGAGAGGGGGGTGGTGTTTCAAAAGAGACCCTACCATGTAGTGGAAAAAGCTATGTCACAGAGAGGATATCCGACCGCCCGGTTGGACTGACAGGAGTTCTGCACAGACCCATTCAGTGCCCTAGAAAGAAAACAGGCTCTGTGCTAAGAGGATTGTCATTCTCAGTCACAACGGTAAGAGGTGCGTGAGTCCCAGGTGACTACACTGAGGAAGAGAAAAGCCACTGAAAATCTAAATGAATTCAGAACAGGATGTTAAAGCTTTCAGTGCATGTTTTAGCTCATAAAATGAAAGAAAACTGTGAATAAATTGCCACATGCAATAAATTTAATATCCAGAAATACTGAAATACACAGACATTAAACGCTGAGCCCATGTTAATCAGTTCATTTTGTGCATTGTTACACCTCTAGTACGACAAGTACCTCAAACATCTAAACATGTGCCATTGCTGTGTATGTTGGGTGATAGAGTAGGGTAAAAAAAAAAAAAAAAAAAAAAAAAAAAGTTGTCAAGAAAATGTCAGGGCTTCATTTGTGAAAACTGCATAACTGCCTTGATTTTGTGAACAAATGTTGCACCAGCAGCTTGCTTTTACAATCCGTGTCTTGTCTGAACTGGCCAGCAGAATTAAGTATTTCTCAAGCCAGCATCTTAGTGTTCTTTATCTCTGCAGGTTTTCACCCCCGTGTGACTCATCTGCTGACCTTGTTAATGAAGCCACATCATCCTTGTACTCTAGACATACCAGACACTAAACAGAGTCTGATGACCAAATGACTGAGAGCCAAAGCAACAACAGCAAAAGGAAGAAACATGAGTTTCATGACCAGAATGTAGAAGGATAAACAAAAGAACAATATACAGGCGAGAGGGACACAGTCCTCCACGATGGTCAGTCTTGTGATTGAAGATGAATGGGCTTGTCCTTTATTAAAAACAACACATCCTTGCAGCAGCAACTGCACATTGTTTCACAAAGCAAATGCATACACTTGCTGGCCTCTTCATTAGGTGAACATAATAAAGATGCCAGTGAGTGCACATTTTGATTCAAATGTTGACATTTTCTCATTTGATTTGAATTGCGCTGACAAAGTGGCCTGACCTGAATCAACTTTACCCCACACCAGACTTTCTATAGGCAAAACCAAATGCCCCAGGGTGGCCACATGGATGTCAGTTCATCTCCAATCTCAGCATAACAGTCTACCTTATTTGGTGAATATAGAATTGTCCCAGATTATAGAGAAAACCCAGTTTCCAAGACAGAAATGGGAGAGGCCTTGAATTGTTTTTGCAATATAAATGCTGACTACTTAATCCCAAATGGACAAATCAGGGGACAGCCAAGACAAAATACTATTAAAAAACTAAAAGATGTTGGTCTTTGTAAAACTGCACCACTCATCAACAATCAACCACAACAAAAGAAAAAGTGTACAGAAAGACCAGGTTTCATGTCTAAAATGACCCAGATCAAAGGAGATTGTGTCTCGGACCTATTTTTCTAATTACTCACACATGTAGGGGGCTCTGTGGGGCTCAAAAGTTCTTGGAAATGACCGTTTCATTTCTGTCTTTAAATAATCATTTGAAGTTTCTGAAATTAATTCAAAGGTGTTATTTGCGACTGCTGCCACCGCTGTTGCAAAAATATTCAATAGAGAATGAAGGCAGTGGATGTTCATTCAAATGACTTTTCAAATGTTGCTATAAAGTAGTGTTATAGCACAACTAGTAATGAGACCCAAAACAGCTGGAAACTAGATTTTGATGACTTCAGGTTGACCGGCAACGTCACGTCCAATCCTGCCAGAGACGTGTACATGCGCAAAAAGCATTTCCATGAAAGCGTAAAAAGGTTTTTCTGATATTTTGCAGTTTTGTCAAATTAGAGGCCCTTCCATTACAGGTTTTCCTTTGCGATATCTAGGTTTTGCCAGTGTGAATTTGACACCAATCTTATCCCTTATAGACAAAAACTACTCTGGATAGATCATTTCTGCCTTAATCTACACACGTTGTCATGATTTCATGTACATTTACAAACTCAAAATTATATTAACTCTAATTTGAGTCCATATTTCATGTTTTAGTAACAACATAATGACCTACAAAAGGAAGAGACATTTGATAAGATTTACAATTTCTTTGAAGTTTACAGATGGCATCAGTCTGTGTTCATCAAATCAAGCTGGCTTGTTAAAAAGCCCATTTGTGTTTAAATCAATCCACTGACAGTAAAAGTACTTAAAATATATTACAAAGTATGACCTAGTGTGGCATCAAGTCTGCAAAGCAGATAGAAAGAAAAGAGTACTTTCTATAGGTGCTTACAGGCCAATGGATCCTTTTCATAGTTTTTAAAGCTATTAGAGCATGTTCCTTTTTAATTGCACCCAATTGTACTTCATATTCTTACTTTTATGAAGTCTTTTTAGCTCTTACTTTAGAATAGTATCTTTTCTGTCATGGGGAGCGTAATCTGTGATCCAATGAATGCTGATTGGTTCTGAACAAGAGTACAGTGAGTGAGTCATCCCTAAAATTTAGAATGTGTGCCACAGGTTTTTAAAGTAGCATTAATTAAACCTAATTAAAATAAATAGATTTATTTGAAGATTTTCAATGAGGGTTCAGAATACATCATAGAACAGAAACAGCACCAGTGTGAGTCACTAATGACCTTCTCATGGCCTCAGATAATGGATTAGTGTCCATACTGGTTCTTCTGGACCTCAGTGCTGCTTTAGATACATTAGATCAAAGCATTTTACTGCACAGCGTAGAGTATGTTGGGATTAGAGGGAGAGCTCTAGCTCAGGCATGTCTTATAGACATGAAGACCCAGATGCAAACTTTTTGCTTTTAAATTACAATAGAATTGAGGTTATTGTTTTTGGTTCCAAACATCTTAGCTGATTTCACACTGGCCTCTTGCACAGCTGTGAGAAAACTGGGTTAATTCCAACCAGAATTGGTCATTTAAACAGCATAATAATCAGGCTTGTAAAACAGCTTTTACTTACCCCGAAAGGTGCCAAGATTGGGTGCAACCTTTCTCAAGGTTTTGCTGAAAATCTAATCCACACGTTTGTCTCTTCTTGACTAGATTATGTTAATGTATTGTTTACAGGATGGCCAAGTAATTTTCTAAACAGCCTCCAGCTGAACCAAAATGCAGCAGCGCGAGTGCTGACAGGAGTCAGCAAGAGAGACCACGTCTCTCCAGTGTTAACTTCCCTCCACTAACTCACCGGAAAAATTTAGAATCAAATTTAAAATTCTGTTACTCACATACATGTCTCTTAACAGCCAAGCTCTGCATTATCTACAAGACCTCATAGTACCGTATGCTCCTAATAGAGCTCTCCACTCTCAGAGTGCAGGTTTACTTGTAGTTCCTAGAGTATCCAAGTGTAGCTTGGAGGCTGGACCTTCTGTTACCAGTCACCATTACTATAAATCCAGCTGGTCAGAATTTGCTTTAGGGAGGCTGACACCACCTCCACCTTAAAAATCTAATTTCTGTTTAAAGCCTATAGTTAGTGTAAAGTTTAGTGTGTTTGGGGCAGTGGTCATAGCTGCAGCTACAGGACCAGACTAGAGCAGACTAATCTTAGTTTAGCTTCGTTGTAGATATGCATCTATAGCTCTACATTGATGGGGGACACCAACATGTCCCACTGAGAGCTGCCCCTCATCCTTCTTCTCTCCCCTCCTTCCTAAGGGAAGCTTCATCATCCTTTTTCTTCCTTCAGCTCAATCTATAAGTGTTAATTAAAAGTACCTCAAAGTGTAACTGTGCTCCATTGTTCTTAAAGCTGGTCTGCCCCCCTTTTCTCTTCCAGGTTTGCAGGTTAGAGCTTCAAGAGCTTCATGCAGTTCCACACTGACCATCACGGTGTTTATCTCCAGCTGTCTATACAGATGCCTCTATATATCTACTAATATGCTGATGTGCAGTCCCACCCTCTGACCACCTCAGTGTCTGCTGTCTACACCTGTTTATATAGTCGTCTCTGTAGCACTAACATGTATCAGTCATAAGTACACAGAACTCTTAGTTCTCCATTTAATGAATAATTATTACTAATATATTTTGTCCTATGTAATACTGACAAAACATTTGTTCCCCTCTCTCCATGTCCTATCTCCATAAACAACTAGAGAAAAAGGTCATCAAGTTGCAGTATTTGTCCTTCAGAGAGCTTCCCGCACCCATCAGAAACCCCAAGAATAGTTTGAACTGAGAGGACGTTATAAGATCGATAACATAAAATGTTCTCCACATCTTTTCTTAGATCAACTCAAAGCATTTTCTCTCCCTGCAACTGTTTATTTGAATCGGATTGGAGAATTAGCAAGAAAAAAATTGCTCTATATGTTTATCCAACATTCACCAAGCATTGGCCGATGCTTGGTCTTTCAAACATTTTCAAAAAGTTGTCAAGGAGATTTGTACTAAACTTGGAGACTTAAGGCAGCATCAGACTACGTGACCTGCTGTTTAATCAAGAGTCTTAAAGTTGTGGATGTCACACAATGTGACTGACCAGGAACTAAATGACAATGACTTCATGCCCAAGCAACTTCTGGAAGCCAAATCACATCTCCAAAAAGTTCAACAACATTATGCTCAAGAACTTGTGTCCAAACTCCTGTTAACATGTGGCTGCTGCTTCGTCATTGTTTCTTAGTAGAATGTTACAAATGACTTGCAAACCAGGTTTGTGCAGGTTGGTACTGCAAAGACAGCTTTCGCTACTCTGCAGGAAAACACAAAGCCGGCATGTGATAATCTCAAAATTACTCATTATTTTTCAACTTCCTTAAATACAATACAGTAGTTTTCTGTAAGCATTGTACAGAGGATTTTGTTCTCGCTTTTCTTAACATCGGAAAAACATTTCATGTTTCCCCATGGTCAAGAAGTTAAATGTGTTTAGCACTTCTACATCAAGATCACTTTACAGCAGGCTTGAAAAACAAACACAAGTCTGTTCTTCCAGCCCAGCGCTGCTCAAATGGAACAATCTGTCGTATTGGCAGCTGTGCAGAGATGACTCCACACGACAAAAAAACAACACAGCACTTCAGCGGTTTTTTACATATATCACTTGTGAAGGCTGAATGAATGACTGTCAGGGGATTGTCATTCCTCTCCCTCGTCAGACATTCACACACAGACTTCAGCAAGGAATGAATGGTACACTGAGGGAGTAGCTTCCCCTCCGAGCGGGTCGAAGGCTGAGCAGGCCAACAAGAACTGAATGAGAGCTGGTCACATGTTTCCCTGGAGCTAACGCAGGGTAATTAGGATAACTCTCAATATAAAAGGGCTATTGTCACCCCCACTTCACCCTGGAGAGAAGATCTTCACTAACTGCTGAGAAAAACTCAGAGAGCCTGCCTACAAATGTCAAGAGGTGATAAAAAGAATCTCAATGGAAGATTCAGACAAGCAAACTGCCATGTGGCATTGTCACACACACGTGAAGCAGCACTAGTCATGCTGCCCCACATTTATCCCCTGCAAAAATTGTTAATTGACACACACACACACACACACACACACACACACACACACACACACACACACACACACACACACACACACACACACACACACACACAAAAGTTCCTGATTACATAGAAAGACACAGAAAATTATTCTGCACCAAAATCAAAGGAAAATAAGGGTGAGGGTGACATGAGTAAATACAATCAAAATGTGGGGTGTAAAATAAATAAATAAATGGAGAAAACAAACAACAAATAAAAAAAAATGTGTGTGTGCGTTTGTGTGTGTGTGTGGAAAAGGAGTGGTTAAATTCCTCTTTAAATAGAAATTGTGGTTATGTGGTTTTTCAGTATGGATTAATTTATTTTGAAAGCTGGTGGTTACTGCAGCTGCAATGTGAGGATTTGGCGTTTTTGTTAAAAGATTCTTTCAGTATAAAAGATTTCTGCTTTTCTTGGTTATTGTCCACACTCTGCTGGTTATGATTTGGAAAATAAATCTCTCATTTCAATTTTTTTTTCAACAAACAAAAGAAAAAATACACATAAAACCGCATTCTTACTACTTTTTTGTAATGACGTGCTGCTTATTTGCCAATTATGTCGCTAATTAAATATTTTTGTGTTGTTTTAAGAAACCCCAAAATGTTTCAAAGTGATAAAATTATAAACTAAAAAAAATGTTGTTTTTTTTTGTTTTTGTTTTTTTAAATATAGTTAATGTTCAATAAAGAAAATATAAAAGAACTTTGTATAATTTAGTTTTAAGTGAGAAATGACTTCAAAAATGAGCATTTTTTCTGACATTGTTTAGTTAAAGTGAGAATGTTATTGGAACATAAAGACTGCTCCAGCTGCAGGCAGCCGCGGAGATTGTAAGTTGAAGATCTGTCCACAGATGGTTGTTGCCGTTTCTGGGTATTGGGCTCCTGAATGGAGGGAGCTGCCTGAGCTGTAAATCAGACTCTGGGGTACAAACACTCACTGTCGAAAAGACACTTTAATGGGACATAACATGCAGAGAACACCGAGATGTGGCTCACTACAACTGGAGTTATAAAACCTGTTTTGGAGTTAGAATAGGCCTTGTGTTCATTTGCCTGAAGCCTGGGCTTAGTCAAATCTGACTAGGAAGTTGAAGCCTGGCGGGCGACATCATGGCAGCTGGTACCAGTCTGTACAATACAAAGCCAGAAGAATTTACTTTTACGTGCAACCCCTGAGACAACTGGCAGACACCGTATCAGCACCTATGCCAAATATTCTGGTTTTTTAGCTCTTCATGTGCAGATTTCACATCTTATCTTTTTAGACTATATTAAAGTCAGTTGGTTTTTTTCTGCTTAAGACAAATTTAACAAACCATCGATGTCACAGAAGGTCGGCAAAAGTAATTTGTTACTTGAGGTCAGCTTCAAACATCACAGAAACCCCAACAAAATCCATGTTAAAACACCCAATTTGCAGTTCAGGTTTCTGCTTCTGCTGCATCATTTTTGCCTTCATAACTAATGTTTTATCATTCACAACTGCATAGGTGGTGAATTTTCATACAACTCCACTACTAACATTATAACGTAAACTTTAGTGAAATTGAGAGCATTTCAGAGATTTAAGTGTTTAAACTGCTAATGGATTTATAAACAGTAAGTCGAGGTGCAGCCTCTCACATGCACCAGTTCAGATGAGCTTTTATTTTAAATCAGTCTAATTCCAGAGCAATGCACTTGTTGACATACTTTTCCCACATGAAACAATTCATTCATATGCTTTCCAGTTCGTTTCTGTGATTGTAAAGCTTGGACATGAAATCCAGTTGTTGTGGCCCGTGAGGTAGCACTGTTCCCTGCCAACCAGACTACGAGCTGTGCTTCCAGGCTGCCTGCTGGAAGAACAACTGCATTTTGTCCAGATCCACACCTTATTTACATGTGCCAGCAGATGCTTTTACTAGTGACTCATTTTCACCTCAAACTGTTGAATCCTGATTTTCCTGAAAAAACCATGTGGAGGTTGAACAGGACGCGCCGTTGGGTCCAGATAAGTTGCTCCAGGCCACAGGCGCCCGTCATGTCCAGTCTGTGGAGCTGCTGTGGTGGCATGAGTATACATGGTAAACAGGCAAGACCAACTGTGGAGCAGAAACAGCGCAACTACTTGAGTAAGCAATTTGGAATTCCAGACTTGAATCCAAAGTTTTGACTGGCAGGAACTTTTCAAGTTGGCTAAAGTTTGAAATGCCGTTTTTTGGGGGGAAAAAAACAAAAAACAAAACTTCTGTTTACGAGGCGCTCTCTCTACGTGACATGCTGGTTTTTAGGCATCTCCGACCTGTCCTACCCGTTTCTCCCCGAAAGGAAAAAACCCAAATGGCTGAGGAAGATTCCCCCCTCCATGGCACTAGTTGTACTGGAAGTCTTTTCATGTTAAAAAGGAGTTTTTCCTCTCAACTGTCATCCACCATCCTGATTACCACGCGCATGCTCATGATAGGGGATTGAACCAAAGTGAAAATTCAACAGAATTCGTAAGTTTCTTTTGCTTGGCACCATTTGAATTTGATTAAATAGGATTATAATTCAGTTCAGATCAAATTAAATTAAATTAAAAAGTACTTTATTAATCCCCAAAGGGAAATTATATGCTGCGGTAACCATTAACATTACAGTAAGTAACTTGAAAGAGTCAGTGAAGATGGTCATAGCTGAGGGCAGGAGGGATCTCCTGCAGCATCTGTGTTGCAGCAGATCTGACGAAGCCTCTGGCTGAAGACTGGTTCTGAATCACTGTGTTGTTAGGAGGAAGTTCAATGTTTTTTCCGTTTATGAAGCATCCTTGTTTGCACCATCAGCTCCTGAGGCTCCAGATCAGTAATACACACTCTGTGCAATTTGACTTTGAATACAATGTGTACAATGCACCCTGGCCTATTTGTGAACATACTGGTAACCTATGTGTTAGAAATAAATACATTATGCTTCACTGTAGGAATGAGGAGTCCCATTTTCAGCTTGTTAAAGGTGACTTTAAGGACAGAGAGTCACTTGACTCCACCCCTTTATACCTCAGGGTGTCTTATTTGAGAATTTGAAAATATAAATATGGGAACATCACATATAACCCTTGAAGCACATTATCATATCAGACTTGGAATGTTGTACCGAACAGGGAATACACTGGATTATGAATTGAAATTAACTGGAGTTTGTATGAATTACAATGAATTTAACTGGAATGGAATATAATTTTATTTATTTGGACTACATTCAACTTTGTAAACTGAGTGCTTTAAGTTAACTTTGTTGTAAATGGTCAGTGTACAGTTTAAGTGAATTGAACTGAAATCATGACCATATAGAGATTATACTCAGAGCTTACACTGCCACAATACTGATTTTACAACAAACACTTTATGGGCAGTTTTATTCTGAAATACTTATATTTCCCTGTCCATAGTTGGGACTGAATCATCATTTAGGCATCATCTTGTTCAAAGTCATTAACGGGCTCAAGTTATTAACATAATGCAACAAAAGTTTAAAATGAAGCAACATATGGGCCACTTGGTTCACTACTTCAGTCATAATTTCATCATCATATACAAACTTGAATAACTGGTCTGACTGGCAGTCTGTTTCCCCTGATTTAGTTTTGTTCTTTTACTTTTTATAAATCA
The DNA here is from genome assembly GCA_014839995.1 of Xenentodon cancila. Classification (NCBI taxonomy): domain Eukaryota; kingdom Metazoa; phylum Chordata; class Actinopteri; order Beloniformes; family Belonidae; genus Xenentodon; species Xenentodon cancila. The sequence continues at coordinate 10,210,472 of CM026204.1, read as the reverse complement.
CTGAATAGTCTCGGATCAAAATACACCTCTGATCTCCTGGTCCATTATGAACCAACCAGAACCCTCCGGGCGTCAGGGCCACGCCTACCTTCAGTACCCAGAGTTAGAACCACACACGGTGGGGCAGCGTTCAGCTTTTATGCTCCTCACCTGTGGAAAAAACTCCCAGAAGGCATCAGAGCTGCTGAAACTCTCAGAAGTCAACGTTGAAAACCTTTTTATTTGCTGCTGCATTTCAGTAATCCACCACAATGCACTACAATCTTTCTTTCTTCCATCTCATTTGTTTAATTATTTTTACCTTATGGCTGTCTGTCTTTAATTTCTGCTTTAAAACTCTTTTACTTTTTAATTGATTTTTTAAATCTTTTTATGCAAAGCACTTTAAATTGTCTCGTATGTGAAATGCGCTACACAAAAAAATGTGCCTTGCCTTGCCTTGCCGTGCCTGGAGGCCATTATTGAGGAAAATGTTGTTTATATGAGCAACAATTCATTAAATGTTAATTTTTGAAATAGTTTACTGTTTCTCTCCTGATGCTACATTCAAAGAACATACAGAGCTGTCAACTTATGACTAGGTGCAGAGAAAAGGCCAACAAGAAATGAGTTTCCAAGGAGGGATATACAAGATAAGGCAAAATACTAATAATCAGAGCATTTTTGGTCATGTATTTAAGTTAACATAACTGAGAATGAGCTGTTAAGAGCAAAAACTACTACCAAGGCATGTAAATGCAGCAGTATTTGAACTTGTGCTTGGGTGGAGACAAAAATAGGGAGGATGGGTAATTCTTTGAAGTGAATTTGCGGCCCAAGAGCCATATACGTTTCAATTCCTGAAAGAATTATACATTTTCAGACACATGGCGTCCCAACAGTGCTATGTCACCCAAATATAAGCACAGAATCGATGTTTTAATCTAGTTAACTAAAGGCATTGAGGACGTTCTTCTGCTCTCATCCATGCATGGGGGTGCCCGCTGAAGCCAAGTAGTCCACAGAGACCTGGACTGCTCTCTGCGATTCAGCCATTTGGAGAACAATGAAACAATGTCATCAGAAAAAAGAATGAGCACAAATAGTTTGGTGATGGCCAGTTTCTCGACATCTGGCCACATCTGCTCGCCAGTCACAGCAGCTCAGACTCGACCAGGATTCAGCCATAGTCATCAACCACATCCTTTTCCCAGTGTCTGGCCAAGAGGAAGACATGTTCATATTTTTCATACAGATGATATAAATGAATATGGAGATCCTTTTGTTTTTAATTGTACCAACAGTTCACCAAGAACGTTGGGGGATAAGGTTTAGGGATTGTTGGGGGGGGGGCTTTGCACTCCTCAATAACAACTTATTTTAAACCTAATGACAATAAAGTGCAGCAGTGCACAAAGTAACTCTGTTCGAGACAGTCTGAACCATGACAATATTCTTTATCTTTACAGTTTTAAATCACAGTTTTTACAGCTCCCAACTCCTAATTTAAAACTGCTTCTGCATAATAAATGTACAAAACCTTGGCCAACCAATCCTTTTTTGGCCAAACAGGGCCTGGTTAGCTCTTGTTTAGAGCCACATTCCAAGCCATATTTTCTCTGGCTGAACGATGAATTGAAAGCTTGTTACAGCTGCAGTGGCTAAAGCGATGTTTTGCCAGCTTCAGTGTTTGTATGACCACAGATTCCTCGGTAGGGTGGATTCTCTTTATTTGGAGGGACCTCTCTATGATACTATCAAGACTCCTCCAATGTAGTCAATCATGCATATTTTGCAGAGCATAGCAGGCTGCAGTATAATTAATTTGAGGTTTTGAAACCTAAATTTGATGCTTTAGATTCTTCTTGGGACTTCTTTTGCAAATAGTCTGGAATTATGCATGCAAATTAAAGGGTGGGTTGAGTTGGGAACTTCAAGAGGGTGAAATCAGGAATGAGCAGAAACAATGCAAAGGTGATTGCTTTGATATGATCATTTGCATGGTGTGCATGTAAACTGGTGTGAAGATTATGATGAAGATATATTTCAGAGTTTTCAGTCAGCCCTGCCTCCTGCTGGGAGCTCTGTCACATTATGTCAACTTTGTGGGATAATTATGAATATTTTGCTATGCTAATGAAGACTTCAGAAGTGCATTTGGTGTTGAACCATGGTAGCTACAGACTTGCATGCGTCAGACAACAGTGAAATAAAGAGCTGAGCTGTTAGTTGATGACTCGAAGGAAGGGGCTGCAGTCCCAGCCAGTCCTATCTTCAAATCATGCAGTGGAGAGGGGAAGAGAGGATGCATACAGGAGGGTCTGACCTGTCTGTGGTCCTATACCTGAATTAAAACAGACTAAACTATTGTACCACTGGTCTTTCTTCCTCTAAAAGGACTTACACTGAGCATTTGAAAGGACTTTTGCTCCACCAGAACCAATATGAAACTACGGGCAGTGTCTGTACATCACTGGAGACTCAACAGTGATGTTTTCAGACATTTGAAGATTATATTCTTTTCTAAAATTGCATTGAAACAAAGGAAAACACGTAATGAAATCAAACCATTCTTTGCATCTGTATTGTAATATGCTGACCTTCAGGCGACTAAAACTATGTGGTTTCAAATACTGACAGTGCAGGAAAAGAAGGTCACAAGTAAGTCTATTGATCTCATGGAAGAATTCATCACTTTCAGTTCATCACACCATGCAAGAGAGATGCCATGTTGAGTGAAAGGTCACTGAATGCAAAGGAACCTACTATGCAAACTCAGGCTCTCTCAATCCATGGAAGAGCTTCGGTCTTACCCTTGCTGGAGGGCATGCATGCCCTCATGGGTAATTGTGCTCTTGAAGTTGATTGTGACTCAATTGGAGACCAGAAGACCAGTGAATACATAGACCAATTCATGACTGGCCACTTCAAGTACAATCATGCCTACCTTGATTTTGCCAAATAATTCAATGTTTTTTTTTATTTATATAGTGTCTACTGCAATACAAATTATTTCAGAGACCCAGAAAATGAGTCCCGAGCAAACAAACAATGGCAAGTAAGAAAAACTCCCTTAAAGTGAGTAAACCCTTTATGCCAAACAGTGGCAGGGAAAAACTTCCCTTTGAGAGGGCAGAACCTTAAGCAGAACCTGGTTCAAAATCCAAAGTAGTAACACATTTCAACGAAAAAGCTGTTGCTTTAGCAAAACATGGGCATATCTATGCACTCATTGGTCTCCACCCCCAAATTGTCAGAAGTCAGACTGATTTGAATGAGCAAAATTAACTTCAAGGGCAGACATCACATGCAGTCCGTGGTGTGCCTGCCAAAGGTACTTCTATCCAATTCACAGAGAGCAGAGCAGAATCAACAGTTTGCACAGCTTCATGGTTATTTTGTCTTTGGCAGGCAGAGAGGTTGTACTATGTATACCTTGCATACCATAGCAGCAAAGAAGATAAATCTGTCCCGTGCCAAGAAACACAGGCACTACAATAGTTCTGTCAGCGAGAAGAAAAAAGGAGAGTCCACTGAACGGGCCTGAATCTCTGTTACAATTCCCAACATAACTGTTTCTTGCTCTGAGATAGCAGACATGGGGACAGGTCACTACTTTAGCTGTGGAAGGCGCAGGGGTACAAAGGATCCAGTGGAGTCGAGGGAGAAACTCTCTCATACAAGACACAAGTGTTACGTGCTCACACAGAAACACACAGAATAGAGCAAGGAAAGCACACTTTTCGAAAATGTGTGCAATGATATGTTTGAAAAAGTCTTGGCTTGCATGAAACATAGTGTGCCAGCAACAAAGATGTATCATCCACATGCTGAAAAAACAAGCACTGGCAATACCTCCGTCTGGGGAAATGAAACTTGTGGAGGAACTCTGCTTCCACAGTTATCACTTCACTGTTTACTTTGATTGCACGCTTGACATTTGACCAAATGTGATGCCATACAGCAACTTCTTTGAAAACATCTGGTGGTTTTAATTTCACAATTTCCAAGATACTCTTGTTGAACTGATAAGAAGCCTATAAAAACTGCAAATAATGACTCTGTGACTGTGTTTGTTTTGAAATGTTTAAAACTATGAATAAATAATGCTCAGTTTGAATCAGATGCTTCAGCTATAGAACTTTGTTTTTTTAGTTTTTCCTTTTTCAAACACAAAGCATAACTTTTGAAAGGAATCACAGGAAATTTGTAGCAAGTAAAATCCCCAGTCTTGGTAAATGTGAGGGTTTGGACTTCTGTATGTCATTAGGTAGTCATTGAGAGAACATTTGTTTGTTTTTTTTACCATTTGTATTCCCATTTTGTATTCAAAAAACAGACTGTGATGGCAGTTCATCTGTAACTCTGCCCGAGGACAAAAAAAAGTCTTGGACATGTATCAAAATTATGATTTAATTTTCCAAGGATCAATGAGCCAACTGATTTCCTGATAGTTACACTTGGACAGCCTTTTCTGTTGGATTGCTACCACTGATAAATAATGAAAAGACCAAAAACCAATTAACAGAAACAATGGCCGTATTACACACAAACTTTACGCCATGTTTTGCCTCTGTAATAAAGACTGAACACTGTATGTGGTGTCTGCACATGCAGCCCGCTGCAAGATGTAGAACATAAGGGGAGCAGAACATCTGTGGACAATTACAGGCAAATAAAAAGGGCCAGCACTCACACTGCCCATTACACTTGAATAAGTCACTGGTTTGGCTTTTCATGATGTAATGTGGCACAGCTTGGAAATGCTATCTCAAAGTTTCACAGGCACTGGACGCTCACAAAACTTCAATCAAGCCCGAACATGAGTCCAAAGACCATAAATGTCATCTTGACAGTGCAGAGTAGAACCACATTTATCCACAGACCCCAGCCTTGATCTCTGAGGTCTGAAGTCACATCTCAGGCCAAGATACTAACACACCTACATGTTCAGTGCTCAAGTCTGTTCCAAAAGTAACATATTTAGACACATTAACTGACATCAGCTGAAATGCCTCCAGATTTGGGTTTTAATTCTTCCAGTTACATAAACCACCAAACAAAAACATCCCATTTATTTCACACTGAAAAGGTAGACTAAGGTAGATTAGTAAAACATTGCCATTTGGTCCAAGAAAACAGAAACATAGTTATAGTCAACATCATCCACTCTTGATCTCGAGGCACTTAGTAGCTGACCAACTAAGTTTTCATGAGCATCTTTTGACGGGGTGAAGCATGGATTTGAATAACCATGAATGTAGCTTCAGCCAAATAACATAACATTGTTGTTTTCATTGACATGTGGTTAGACCCCCCCCCCCGATCCCTAACATCCAATTGTCATGCAGAAATCTACATTTATGGGCAGGACAAGACAGTAACTTCAGGAAATAACAAGGCAGGTGGCATCTGTTTCATGGTGAAAAACCTATGATGCTCAAATGTGGATATTATTACTGCAGACTGGTCTGCTGATCACAAGTACCTCATGATCACTACCAAGCTGGCGTTGGATGAGCTGCATGTGGTTATTGACAGGACTGAGATCTCACGACTGGAGACTCTGTTAACCGGAGGAGGGCATGGCTTTCCTGCCCACACTCTCAACAAGGAGTCATGTAAGGACCTCTAGCATACCCCCATTTGGCAAATCAGACCACACTTCAGTTCTGCTGCTGCCTTCCTATAGGCATAAACTCAAATGCAGCAGACTTGTGATCATTAAGAGTTAGTCTGATGAATCAGACTTGGCCCTTAGGGACTGTTTCAACACTATGAGGAAGTGAGAAGTGTGTGTCTGGACAGAAACACAGACACATACATGGCTGAGGCAAGTGGATTGATGACATTATACTATATCAGAAAAAATCATTAAGTGATAAATCCTGTATCAGAGGCCCTGGGTTAATGGTGAATTGTGCACCAAACTCAGGGTACAGAAGAATACATAAATACCTACAACTGACTGAGAAGTATAGCAAATACAGGCATTTACTCCAGTGAACCATCAGCAGGGTTAAGAAAAAATACAGACTAGGTGGAGCCTTACTGTCAGGGTTATAACACCAGAGGCATGTAGGCTAGTCTAAATTCAACTTCAAAGACTAAAAAAAAAACATCAGCAGTGCAGGGGGAATTTTTGTGCCTTTACCCAAATGAACTGTACATCTTCTATGGATAATTTAAGACAACACCCCTGCTGTGGAATCACAAAAGGTGTAGACCAACATTCTTTAACAACTGGTTTTCAGGACCCACTGTCCTGCATGTTTTAGATCAGGGGTCTCCAACCCTGGTCCTCGAGGGCTATTGTCCTGCATGTTTTAGATCAGGGGTCTCCAACCCTGGTCCTCGAGGGCTATTGTCCTGCATGTTTTAGATCAGGGGTCTCCAACCCTGGTCCTCGAGGGCTATTGTCCTGCATGTTTTAGATCAGGGGTCTCCAACCCTGGTCCTCGAGGGCTATTGTCCTGCATGTTTTAGATCAGGGGTCTCCAACCCTGGTCCTCGAGGGCTATTGTCCTGCATGTTTTAGATCAGGGGTCTCCAACCCTGGTCCTCGAGGGCTATTGTCCTACATGTTTTAGATCAGGGGTCTCCAACCCTGGTCCTAGAGGGCTATTGTCCTGCATGTTTTAGATCAGGGTTCTCCAACCCTGGTCCTCTAGGGCTATTGTCCTACATGTTTTAGATCAGGGGTCTCCAACCCTGGTCCTAGAGGGCTATTGTCCTGCATGTTTTAGATCAGGGTTCTCCAACCCTGGTCCTCTAGGGCTATTGTCCTGCATGTTTTAGATCAGAGGTCTCCAACCCTGGTCCTCGAGGGCTATTGTCCTGCATGTTTTACATGTTTCCCTGCTTCAACACAACCCAGATTGACATGGCTGTGTCATTAACAGAGTTATCTAGACCTTGATGATAAGCTGATGATGACAGTAGATGATAATCAGGTGTGTTGATGCAGGACAATATCTAAAACAGGCAGGACAGCGGCGCTCAAGGACCAGGGATGGACCCCAGTTTTAGATGTTTCCCTGCTCAAACACATTGGATCATCAGCCTGTCAAGATCTAAAACAAGTCTGTCAATTGCTCACTAATTTAAGTCAGGTGTGTTAGACCAGAGCAACATTTAAAACATGCATAGTTGGTCTTGAGGACCAGGGTGGAAGAACACTGGTCTAGAAAGATTCCTGTCCACCTGTAATATCCAGTGAATAAATGTGCAGGTTCTCGCCTGTAATGAGCTGGGAAAAGCTCCGGCAGACCCCTGTGACCCTGTACAGGATTAAACAGGTATAGAAAATGGATGGATGGATGGATGGATGGATGGACGGACGGACGGACGGACTGTATCCCTGGCTGAGCCCTAGAGGTCCGTGCAAATCAGTGTGATGTCCTAACAGATGTTTTCAACATGTCACTGCACCAGTCTGTAGCTCTAACATGGTTCAAGGTGATCATCTTTGGTAATGTTCCCATGAAATAGGAAACTCTGACTGACTACTGTCCAGTAGCATTCACCTCCACCATCATGAGGGCTTTACCTGGCTAGTCAAATCATTTATCATGTCCTCCCTCCCAGATGCTTTAAACCCACTTCAGTTTGCCTACAGGCCAAATAGGTCAGCCAAAGAGGCCATCTCCCTAAGCCTTCACACTACCCTCACAGACCTGGACTACAGTAACAGATATTGTGAGGATGCTGTTCATTGGCTTAAGAGCAGAATTCAGCACTATTGTGCCCCTGACATTTGTCACCAACCTGAAACACCTAGGGCTCAACACTGCCCTCTATGATTGGATCCTTAGTTTCTTGGTGAGCAGACTATCATAATCAACCAGGGTCCCCCAGGGGTGTGTACGCAGTTCTCTCCTGAACTCCCTGAAGAAATTACAGTGTGGCCACCAACAGCTCAAATGCCATCATCAAATTTGCTAACAATACAACTGTCATTGGACCAATTACTGGCAAAGATGCAATGGCTTACAGCGGGGAAGTCATAAGCTTCAGGTTCCTCAGAGCGTGCAAAGATCTGACCTCAACTGCACATATCACCTACATCACTAAAGCTGCGTTTCCACTAGTGGCGCTTCCAGCTAAACCCGCCAGAAGGGAGCCTCTAATGCCCATTTACCATTATACAGTTTTTAACTCAACTTGAATCTACTCACCTCGGTCTCAGTCGTTTTCCATTACAGTTTAGTACCGCCTCAGTGTGGGTGGAACCTTATTCACGTTCCACGTTGCCATATCGAGATCCCTCTGGATACGGTCGTCGGCCATGAGGCACAGAAACGCGTGGACAAGGAGAGGAGGCTTGTTTTGTATCGTTGTCGTTAAGGAATGTCAACGTGGAAGGGAAAAAGATGTTCCATGCTTTTTTTAACATACACCGTGGCGGTAGCAATTGAGATAAGTGGACCTCTTCACGGGTATAATACGCCCACAAGACCTGGACCTTCTCGTCAGTCCAGCTATCGTTTTTTTTCTTGTTATTTCCATGTTCATCAAATGTACTTAGAGCAAACTGTTTCTGGTCCAAATCTGTTATTATTACTTCTGCAGCTGTTTCCACATCATGCACGACAATCAAATTTGGAGGGGCATATTTCTATCATACTTTTAAACTAAAGTGAAATTCCAGTTTCTGTGCACAGACAGAATCCATCAAGAGTGTAGCATTATGGGCTGTTTGGAGCACAATATAACTGTTGCCAAAGATCCACTAAACAATAAGACGACAATGCTCTATAAGCTGAGGTAACTGTGGAAATTAAGTTTCAGGGTTGTAAACATTGTGTGAATGGATAAAAATATAGTTAGCCGTGTACTGTTTGGTTTTATTGGCAGACGCAAGCACGTGTCCAGTAACTTTATCTGCTTATGTATGTGTGTTCTAGGTCTTAGTTAATAAACCATATTTAGTTTTTACTTTTCTAATTAATAATTGTGTTGCCAAATTGCTAAAGGATGAACATCTATGACACAGACAGGTAAAAGAAGGGATGTAAATGTTAATGTAAACACTACAGAAAAACAGCTTCAGAGATGAAAGAAACACCATCAATCTATTTCAACCCCTGCAGGTCGGTCACAGTACTGACTATGAACAATGGATGTCCCAAAGGGACAGAGGTTGTGTCCAAAATTACCCCCAAACACATTGTGTGTGTGTATATGTATATGTATATATATATATATATATATATATATATATATATATATATATATATATACATATATATATATATATATATATATATATATATATATATATATATATATATATATATACATATATATATATACATATATATATATATATATATATATATATATATATATATATACATAGATATATATATATATACATAGATATATATATATACACATACATATATACACACACACACACACACACACACACACACACACACACACACACACACACACACACACACACACACACACACACACACACACATCTGTTTCCATTTCCCTTCATTTCTTTTAAAAAAATCACCATTATTTACAGTAAAACCCTTGTCAGTGACCTACGAGAGAGAGAGAGAGAGAGTAAAAAAAATTTAAATAACTGTTCATTAATCATAATCAAAGTGAAATGTGTAATTAATCGCGACACTAATTTGAGGTCACATCACCCAGTCTTAATATCAGTTTTCGTTTCCACAGATGGTCAGACTTTATGGCTGCAGAGAAAATAGCCGTCAGTTTGTCTGTATATTTCCTGCTCACATTGTAAAGTTAATCCTCCAGCCGTCATGTGGAGCCCATGCACATCTGTCCACTCACAATGCCCAAAAAGGTTTTTCTCAAACAAGATGACTGTCCTCAATGTTCTCAAAAAGACATGCAGCTTTATGGTCATCACTGCATAAACCTGAATTTGGACATTGCCACTTAGAGTTTAATTTGAATAATATTATGCAGTGCACATTCATATTTACAAAGATGCATTATATTTCTCTGGAACTCATGTTATCAGATCAAAAATAGCAGAGCCTCCAATTAAATTACCACTTGTTTATGACCTCAAGTTTTCTGTCACAACCAGGTTTTCAAATAACTAATCACAAAGTGTAAATCATGGGGTCATTGTTTAAAAGGCCTCGTGATGTGGTGCCCTTTCTAACTTGACATACCACATGTGCAAAAAACAACAATCTGTAGCATTACATCAGCAGAAAATCTAGACTAACAAGAAGCAGAGTAAGAAAAAAGCGAAGCCTGCAAACACTAAAAGATTCATTGTGAATTTCCTCTACAGTGAAACATAAATATTTCACAATTTGAATTGTTCCCATTTCCACAAGACTATTCAGCAGCATTCAAACAATCATTCTGTTATCATTCAGAAAAAGATGAAAACAATGAAAACAGTATGAGCGCATCCCTGGCCTCAAACCAGCATGCAGAGATCCTTCATGTTATTCATGTTGGATGTTTTTCTGCAACAAAAACACTCTTAAATAACAATATCATTGAAGAATCATAGAAGTCTTCAATCTTGTTTAATTCCCGAATGAGCCTGCAATTCACTGGCACTTGTGTTACTGCTAATAAAATCCCTGACAAAGTGAAAACAAACAAGAAACAATCCACTCGTTGTGACGAAGAGCCTTTGGACAGGTCACCAGTCCATCACAGGGCTACATACAAGACAAACAACCATGCACACTCACACCTACAGGCAATTCAGAACGAATCCACATTCATGTTTTTGGACTGTGGGAGGAAGCCGGAATATCCGGAGGGAACCCACGCATGCACGGGGAGAACATGCAAACTCCACACAGAAAGACTCCCGCCGGGCCGGGGAGTCGAACCAGGAACCTTCTTGCTGTGAGGCAATGAACGAACAATATGACTACAAGCCAAGCTTAATAGTCATGTAACATTTTTTGTAATTTACCAGTGATTTGTAGTTTAGAAATGTAGTGCTAACCACTAATCCATCATGCTGCCCTAAATTCAAACAAGCATATTTTATTGTTTTGATATATATCATAGATCTTTAGTTGCATACCTAAATCTTATATTTAAATGGTTTGGAGCCTCTTAGATGAAAATCAGTCAATTACATATTGGTACCCAATGGGAACATCAATATTTATGCATATCAAAACATATCAAGCCATGTTCTCAACTTAAACATGTCACATAAACAATCTTTATATGGTTTGAGCAGATATTTGTAGTTTGACAGTTTGTGACCAAGAAGCATGCTGACTGCAGCACAACTTTTTGTTTTGTTTTGTTGTTCTTCCTCTAATATCACGTTGGGCTCACAGAATATACTTAATTTGGCCTTCTCTCCAGCTTTACTGCAGGCAGCAGCATATTTCTAATCAAATTAAACACATTTTATCAAAGTTTCAAGCAAATTACGAATCTAAAATGCAAAGTCATGTACATTTTCCACCCACCAGCCAGTCATCATTTTGTAACATTATCTTTCCTTTAAAATGGCATTCAAATGTAGTCTGGTTTGCACAGTTTGACCGTTTTATGGAAAGATTAAAAGTATACATGAAGCAACTGGAGGCAGCATGGTGGATTAGTGGTTAGCACTGTTGCCTGGTTTGATTCCCGGCCCGGTGGGTCTTTCTGTGTGGAGTTTGCATGTTCTCCCCATACTTGCATGGGTTCCCTCCGGGTACTCCGGGTTCCACAGTCCGAAAACATGCATGTTAGGTTGATTGGTTACTCTAAATTGCCCGTAGGTGTCAGCGTGAGCGTGCATGGTTGTTTGTCTCTATATGTACCCCTCTAATGAGCTAGGATAGACTCCAGCAGGCCCCTGTGACCCCGCAAATGATTATAACAGGCATAGAAACTGGACAGATGAAGCATCTGGATGGTAAATGTGGCCTACTGACTTTAAATAAGCCAATCATTTTCTATCATTAGAAGCGTTTAAAGATCCCACCCAGACAAAGTGAGCTCTAACGAGAAGTCCTTTAGTTGATAAGTTGATCTCAAGCTGGACTGTAGTGATTCCTCATCTTAAATACGTGTAAAACTCCTCTTGGATTTGCTGCTTTTTACTCAGCTTAAAGCATGCTGATTGTTCAAAGCCAGATAAACGCAGATATTTGACATGTTTGGGAGTCTGTCAGTGAAAACATTTACAAATACTAGTCTGTTATTAGCCTCGCTTTTCCAGAAAGTTCTACTTCTCAAGTGTTTTGGTAAAAAAAAAAAAATTAACTTGTTAACCGACAGCCTCGCTGTATACAAGCGCACATACTGTAAATCGATGATCAAACTTTTATTTATTTATTTATTTTTTTTTTTTAAACTGAATCAGGGTGGTCTTTTATTCCGCACTGCATCCCCACAGCAGAGCCTGGAGCCGGTTCAATAAGACGGAGCTGATTTCCATCAAAGCCTGCCTTTTTTCATCCTCGCTGCTCCTACACGAGACCAGTTCCTTCAACACGTTCCGCTTCCAGCTTCTAGAGCCTGGCCAGCTACAAGAAGCACTTCGGTACAAAGAAGTTGCTTAAAAATGTAGATTTGATCTCGTCTCTCGACGGTTCGGTAAGACGTCTCCTTTCCCCTTCTTACAGGCCGCCTCCCGAACCCAAACGGCACCAAAACGAGCCCCCTCTGAATGGGATAAAGCTGTGACGCCCTAACGTTTCTTAGACAACTCGGAAGAATAAAAGCCATTTCACGGTGCCGACATGCGACGCGGATGGGTAATAAATAAACGTCTGAGCAGATCTTCACTTTACCGGCAATGTTACGACGATAAAACATGTTAAACGGCTGAGTGTCGGTATCCCTGCAAATCTCGGCCGAGCGACCGTGGAGCTAATCAAACGGCATTTCGCGTTTGTTAAAAAACAAAACAAACCTACCTCATTCGATTGACGGCTGTCTAGGACGCACCATGATGTTACAGATACGAATATGTCACGGTGTTTTTCTGTAAACCGTCGCACATTCTGGTGTCGGTGCAGCGGCCGCTGCTCCTCCTCCGCCTCGGTGATGTGTTTGGGTTGGAAGAAAAGTGATGTCATTGCATGAAATTGCGTTACACCCCTAGTTTTCCTTTCTTCTGCCTTCAGCTGCGGCCCCAAACTGCCAAGAACCGAACTTCCCCGAAGAGCCAAACGTTGGGAAGTCAGAAAATTATTTACGGTTGAATGGGAAGGTGTCTTTTTTGTTTAAAATGATCACGACCAGATACAGAAATACGAAAAAAAAACGCGAGCATAACAACTCTTTGTAAGCAAAATAAATGTAGCCATTTTTAAACGTCTTTTATAAAATACTATATTTTACTTGTATTTAAAATGGACAAAGTAGCAAGGAAAAAGTGATTACAGAGAAAAAAAGAAGAACTGCAGCATGCAGCTCATACATGAGCATGGTAAATGCAGTTAACATTTTCTAATGTAGTTTAGATGTAAATGGCGAGGAACGGTTCCAAGGAGGTGCTGTGCTTCACAGAGCTTTGTGAACTCTAACCTCAACAGGATGGAGCTTTCTGGCTTCTTCTGGGAGCATCTGATAGCACAAATACAGGATCCTGAATACCACAGCCTCCCTGACATGCATGCAAATGTCACATTTTAGGGAAGTGCCCAGTCATCTCTGCTCTGTAGAGGAACGTGACAGCTCTCTGCACACACTTTTCACAGACACAAGTCCAATGCTTAGTTCCCCATAGTCATCCTCCCCACCCCACCCCAACAAAAACGTTGAACCACGAGGCAGCGGTATAATCATACCACCGTATGAAACTGTAACTCTGTTTGGATTAGAACCTAATATAAATGCGTTCTTTGAGGAGCTAGTTCATGGAGGATCGTCTGCTGCAGCAGTGCAGATATCGTGAATCAAACTGTCGGTGGAATCTTTTTCACCTCCAACCACCTCTGACACCACCTAGGTGGAAGAACACAAGTACAAGCACTTTTTTCTTTCCTTCCTTTTTGTTTAATACACAATTTGCACAATTAAAGGGGACCTTTCTGTCAAGCATTACAAAACTGCATGGTAGCAATACTAGGTTGCTTATTGTTGTCCAGTTACTTTGATGAAGCCTGCATTTTCTCTAGATCCACTACCATCACAGAAAGTAATTATAGTAACGAAACAGCCGGCCACTCCGTGTGAGACAAGTGATAATTCACTTAATCATTCCTCCACACCATGTCAAGCCTGTAAATCTTAGGAAACTACTGCCTGCACAAGAAACCAGCATACCGTGACTATAAAAGCAAACTGGCAGATGAAAGAAAAACAAAACAAAACATAGTTTTGAAGCATAAGATGTGATGGTAAGTATCCCATTTAACTTGAAGGCCTTCTGCACAAGATTAGCTCCAGATGATCTCCACTAGTAGAAGCTTTGATGGTCCTCTGCACAAAACAATCTCCAGATGATCTCTGCCAATAGAGGCTAAGGACACATCTTCAGTTGTGTACCTCAGCGTCACCGGGTGTTTCAGCCTTTAACTCACAATATACCGTCTGCTGAGGCAGGCCCACCGCAGACCGATCACACCTGGGTGTGTGTCTCCAGGTTCTTGGAGCCCAACTGGGATCTTTCCTCTATTACTATCAGCGCTATCAGCAGTCCCTGATATTTCTTTGATGGTTTTGCGCAGGACTTAAGGAGTTTGACAATAGATGCTGTAATGAAGCCGACTTCTGCTGGTCAGACTGTCTCCAGGCTTGCTGTTCTGAGGACAGCTCTGTGTAGAGCAGCATCTTCCTTTCATAGCCCTCATCCATGACATCCTCTCATAGTACTGTCAATTCTATAAATAGACGCTACACAGAATGTTGGACCAGAGTACCAGGTCTGGTCTTCAGCTGCACTTCTCAGTTCCGTGGGCCCTCCAGGTATCCAGTCCTGGTCTGTGATGGAGTTCTCTGCCATTCTGGTTCCCCTTCATGGGCGAAGAATACTGCTGGGACTACAGTAGATCTTCTAGAGGGTGTGGGATTGATGGCTGTTCCTTTTGCCTTGATAGGTGCAGCCAGGGATTTTAGCACCTGGTTGTGTCTCCGAGTGCATCTGCCTTGAGAGAGGCTCAGTTTGCAACGAGTAAGGTGCCTGATGTGTCTGAGTGTTGCTGGAGTTGAGCACATTCACATTCCATGCTTCCATTTCCCATATATGCATTCCAGATAATCTTCCCTTTTCCACTTTCCCCATTTCATCCACTACCCCTGCCACGCCAGTGAGACAACCATCTCACATCTTGTGGCCTCTTCCTGGCGCCGGACCTTCAAGACCCCCAGCTTTCACCAGTCTGCTGGGGATGCCTTGGTCCACAGTGGTCTGTCCTGACATCGAGCACACTTCTTCCCTGCTGGTCATGCTCAATCTCAGCATGCTGCATTGCTTCTTTTGGGGTTCATTTCTGACCTGCCGTTAATGTTGACGCAACAATTGTTATGGATGTGTCCCGGTACTCAGAGGGTTAATTCAAGTCTTGTTGTGGAACATTTACATTCTTCCACAAGACTTGAGAGAGGCCAGTCTAAAATTCCATGTTCATATAGACCAATGTGGCTCAGATATCTTGAGACTCCCAACTATTTCCTCACTTAGACCCTGATCATTCTCTCCATTGTCTGGACTGCTGTGACAGGGATATCAACAACTGTCGGTGACCACAACACTCGAGGATGCAGGGAAAACTGGAGGCACCATAGCTTCAGTTCGCCATGGAGCTTGGAGTGATCGATTTTCTTAAGGTCCTCGCCAACATCCTGCTCTCGCCTGTTGGCACCTGGAGCTGGCGCTGCTCTCGCCCGTTTTCCTGTGTTTTCCACTTCCTCTCATTTAGGAGGGCCCACGTCTATTAGGTGCTTTGGATGCTCTAGGTGGAATGTTGGACAGGATCAGCACCGTTTCATGCCTCAGTGGATTAGAATGGGGTTTTTCCCAGGTGTTCCCACAGGACCTTCTTCTCGGTGAAAACAGATTTCACAAATTTAAAAGGGTCTCTAAAGAAATGACTTCATGGCTGTTCTTTCTTTTCTGAGCCAGGCTTAGCTTTTGTGCTCACCTCAAGGATGTCAGTCACCTGTTGATGTTCTCCTGGAGAACATTATTCTCTCCTTTTCATGTTCCAAGGCTTTCCTCCACTGCTTCCTGTTTTACCAAGCGTTGTATCTACAGCTGCCTCCTTGAATTTTCATCTGCCGTTGGTGCTTTCTGCTTCCTTACGATAAGCCCGTAGCTGTAGATAATATCCCTCATCATGTCAAACTTCTTCTCTACTGTACCGTTCATCCTGTCCAGGATACTGCTCAGGTCTGCGTTGGTGACTTCCCATCTAGCTTTCTTTGAAGTTCCAGGCCAGTTCAATTTTGGCTTGTTTGGCAAAGGCCTCATCTTCTTTGGGTTCTACACCAACTTCATGCACACTACAAAAACACTGTGCATGAAGGTGAAGTGCAGAGATGGGCAGAGGATCTCCCCTTTGTCAACAAATGCATTAGAAAAATAACGTTCAATGTTCTTTAAAGACAGAAATGGACGGGATTTGCATATTTGTCGTTTGACAGTGCTTAATACCAACTGATTCCAGAAATAAAAATGAAATTAGCGAAACAATTACAGCTATTATTTATTTAACATTTTCCACATTATCCCAACTTTTGTCTGCTTTCAGGTTTCAGTAATAAACAAAAGTGTTACAAAACATATTTCATCAAATTTGCAGACAGTTATTGACCAGTAATTTACAAATAGCAAGTTAAAAAGAAAAATTAAACATATTATTATTAGTCTTTTTTGTAGGTGTGGGGCAGTGTATATTCTTGTCAACTGAAGATTAAAGATTCCAGGCAGCAATGAATGCGAGTATTCAAATCTAAAGTTCATCAGACTAGATTCAGTTTAATATTTTGCAATTCACAGGTTTTTTTCTGAGGAAATCAATGTACATTTCTCCAACAATGTGTCTTTTTTCAAGCTGTAGAAAGCAACTACTTCTGGCAAACACATCTGTACTAAAGAGAAAGAACCTCGTGTTCCGCGAGTAGCAGGAGAACCAGTGGAAACAGCAGTGCCTGGCACATCTGCTTTCTTCGAGCAATATAGTATATTGGTATTCACATGTGATCTTTTTATACTATTGTTTAAATTACTGAGACTACTATAGATAAGAGACCCAAAAAGTATTGATACCAATATTAGTAATTTTACTGACAGTGACAATATTTTAACAATGTATTAAAAAAACAAAAAAACAAGCAAAACATTTTGCCTGAACAAAGTCATATTTTATTTAGAATAAAACAGGTTAAATACACTGTCTTAGACCCTTCTTGCATCTTTTGACATTGATGCAGTCTGGCACTGGCACACCACCACTAGCCAATGGACAATTTTAAAATACTCAAGATGTTAAATTTCTAAACTGAAAATTAACCTGGTCATCCATGATGGCATCCACATCTCTTTCTGAAAGCTCCTGTCCTGAGGTGTCCAGATCGACCTGATCTGGGTCCTCTCCAGTGAGGATGTCCATCGGGGCCTCAGCAATGGCTCTGATAGTCTGGTCTTCCAGTGCAAGCGCCGTGTCAAATTGCAGAGGGGACGGAGGACCCTGCATACCATCCCCTTCCACATCCAGGTCCTGTGGAAGACAGGTTATTGAAAACAACCTAAAACCAAAAATTACTTTGAACATTACATATTTATGCTTTGACGAATCATACCCATTTTTCATAATTTTTTCTACATTTGTACTGCATTTCAAGCTACACTATATTGCCAAACATATTTGCTCACCCATCCAAATAATCGGAATCGGGTGTTCCAATCACTTCCATGGCCACAGGTGTATAAAATCAAGCACCTCGGCATGCAGACTGTTTTTACAACTAATGTGAAAGAATGAGTCACTCTCAGGAGCTCAGTGAATTCCAGCGTGGAGCTGTGGTAGGATGCCACCTCTGCAACAAATCCAGTCCTGAAATTTCCTCGCTCCTAAATATTCCACAGTCAACCATCAGCTGAATAACAACATGGAAGTGTTTGGGAACGACAGCAACTCAGCCATGAAGTGGTAGGCCATGTAAATTGCTACAGACCACAGACGTCATATTGAAACCTTATAGATTAAGAATGGGATGTCACTTAAGTTGATATGCGAGTCGAGGCAGGTGAGCGAATTCTTTTGGCCATATGGTGTTTATATAAATACAAAATATATATTTAAAAAAATGTTTTTAAACATAAAACATTATATCACACATTTTTTGACAGAAGAAATCATTTTTAGCTGGTACATCTCTTAAACAACCACGGGCTAATTTTAAAACCTAATAGCTAAATCACATTGTTAAAGTTTAATGCACAAGTCATAATCTCATTAATCGTTTCAATAATCGATAAAATTAATAAGACTATGAGAATAGTCATTAGATGCAGCCCTATTTAAAATGATTATCCACCCGTGTTTGAAACATGCTGCATTTATCAAACATAAGCATCTTGCTGATCCCACTGTAAACTTGCAAACTAAACAAAATTTCACACTAAATACAAATGATTCAGGCCAACATTTAAAAAAAAACTGGTAGACCTGCTTAAATAATCATTTAAGTTTTTTTGGCCATGAACAAAAGGCTGAGTTTATAACTTGGGAATTTTTCACCTATATGCCAAACAGAGTCAACGTTGCAAATACATGTTTCTTTTAAAACACAGGACAGCTTATGTGACAAAATCATTTAGTCAAAATGGAAATCCTAATTAAAACTACATCACCTGGACGGCCTTACTCAGTAGCTTCCTCTATTAGCACTTGTGTTTACTGTACACAGATGTGCACTTAGTATTCAAAATAGTGGAGGAATTTTAGGAATTGGTGTTGAACGTGGATGGTAAGGAGATGAGGAATCAAATGGCAAACTACAACTACCACACACTCACTATTATTATATAGCTGCAGTGTTTAGTAAACAATAGATTATGTTGATTAAAACTTCACTTGAATATAACAATCAGGTTTTTCCGGCCCAGTGGTAAACATTTATTTCTAACTGTAATGCACTGTAAGAAGTGCAGGAGGCGGTAAAGAAATAACCATCGTCTAATTGACTAGACAGATTAACCAATCACCAAATAATGGCTAGTTGCAGCCCTAATATTACATCATACTTCATATCATATTACCCCAGCTTGAATGACTTCATGGTCATTGAATGATCATTAGCTTAGCTAAAGATTAATATTGGCACCCCTGCTCTCAGGCACTCTGGCAACCTCTTTTATTTTATTTATTTATTTTTGCAAATTAATGTGTTCTGGACATGTGGTTTTTGATAGAGGTCAAAATGAAGAGGCTGAGCATTCAGGTAGTACACTTTCAAAATTAATCTTTTGCAAATTTTCCAGGCATCATTTTCCACCTTTAAGTCAGAGGAGAGACTGAAGCCATGTCTACATACGTCACTGAACTCCAGGGGAAGGCTCTCTGTGGGCTGAAGCTCCGCCGCGCTCAGATACATGTCTTTGCTCACGGCGGTAAACTGCTCCTGTGGTGGAGGTTCCTGCTCAGGCTGGTACATGGGTGGAGGTAGGGTGAGGTGAAGTGGGCAGCGAGGATCATCGGACTGACCCATGTGCACAGTATGGTTACATGGAACATCTTTAAGCCCTGGACACATCTTAAAGAGCACCTGATTGTTGTCCTGGTAGATGTCTGAGCACCAGGTTGTTAAGGAAAACTGGACGACACAACTACATAGAAAACATTAAACAAAAGACCAAAATCAAAGTTTAACAGAATGACAGTGCTCTGACCATAAAACTCAATAACGGTTCTGTGTAATCTAGACTCCATGTAATCTGCTGGTTTCTCCAACTAAGCTTTTTAAAACTTTTAAAGAATGCTTTTGGCATTTTATAAAAAGAGTTGAACTGAAATGAGCTGGATTCTAAATTGACGTAACAAATGGGATTCAAATTAAATATAATTTGATTATAAGAGGATTAACATGGGCTGTATTTAATTGGAGCTATTCTGTAGTAATGATTTGTTGTAACCTGGGTATGAACAAATAAACTGAAATACATTTAATTCCCATTAAACTACAAAACATCGTATATGAAAACTTGTTAAATGATGAAACTACATTAAATGATAGGAGTTTAAATTAAGGAAGAAGGTTGGGAAAGCATTTTGTTCCTTCTGACTGAATAATCAAGACCACAAGGTCTCAAGTTTCTATGGCAGCTACTGCCTTTAATATCAGGACATACGGTGAAATATGGACTAACTTTTAATCCATATATTTCAGTCTCTGAAGTGACTACCAAATCAACCTTTGACATAACCAAGACTTGCAATGCGATTGGGGCTACATAACTTTGAAAACGTGTCATTCCATGAACAGTTCAGCAGTTCAGGGTGCTGCGATGTCAAAGACCAGGATTATAGCAGAATTATCCCGCTTCCCGATCTTTCTCTTAACTCAGTCTCACATCATGCTGCACTTGCTGCACCTCACAAGTGGAAAGCACAAAGCTGCAGCAGTGATTTTAACACAGACAGACCTACAGTAGAAGAAGGCAGAGTTGAGTTGAGCTGTTCCTCTCCAACTCTTAAAATCTGTTCTGAACGGCTTTGACAAAATTAATGTCCAATTTCAATCAATGTACTATAACAGAATAAAAGTGAAAATAAAAGAATGGTGAAATATAGCTATGGATACGTGAAAGACAGTGTCGGGCCATCGGAAGGCAAGGATTAGTGCATCTGGTTCCCTCCACAAAGGAAACGCATTTCTCACTGACTGTCCTGGCGTGAAGCTGCAACAGAAGACATTACCAGTTATGACAGAAAATTAAGAGATCATCATTATCATAATTTTAATTAATAATATGAAACAGAGGCAGAAACAGAGACATCTGTGAAACACCACAAATGTGAAATAATAATAATTAAAAAAAACAACAACTATTGGACAACACAAAAGTTTTAGAGGGAAATTGTAAAACCAATTGTAGTTTTCTGGCTTATTTATTTTGTGTGTGCTTTTTTAATGAAACTTACTTTTCTCAAAAATGTTCAACAGAATGTCAACAGAAAGAAAGAGTGCATTAAGGGACACAGCATTGTATCTACATGTTACTGAATTAATTGTCGTTCATCCATCTTTTTATACCAGTTTCAGTCCTGTACAGGGTCACGGGTCTGCTGGAGTCTATCCCAGCTCATTAAAAGCAAGAGGCAGGGGTCCACCCTGGACAGCTCAATTCAGTGGCATGTCTAGTCAAATTTTCATGTTTTTCAATATCTTTGTTATTGTAACTCTGTGACTTAGTTAGGTGTTTAATTTCTATAAAATTAAACAACGAATCCAGCATCTATCCATCCGTCCATTTGTAGGTTGGGAAACCAACCCTTTTTACTGAGCTGAGAGGGATTTTTTTTTTCTCTAATTGTCCAAACTGCAACCATCTGTTGAGGCTGCATAACTCAATTTTATAACTAGACAGTTTAGCACGACTTTTATAATCTCCCGTGTTAGTTTATCACCATAAGTAGATTTTAAACTCTGGGAGAGAGCCCACACATTAGTCAACACATTAGTATTCATGTCATTTTAACAGCATTATAAATGAAAGTCTCGGTAATATATAAAAAATTAGCACACAGAAATACTGCACTGCGATTTTATTTCAGGATTTATGTTTAAGACGAAAGTATTTTTTTTTCTTCTTTTTTTTTTTTTAAAGGGAGAGCAAAGCTGGCATTGAGGTGAGAAGAGGGTGGAAGTGGATGGCAGCGAAAGCAGTAGAAGTGGTAGAGTCACTAAAACAGAAGGAGCTGGTTGGCACTTTGGTAACCGGGACAGCAGGCCTGGGATACTTCCAAAAACCCAAGTGGGCATGGCCCAGAGAAAGGAGAGGCACCAGCTTATCAAGGAAGGAGGTCTGCGCAGGCGTGGAGGAGGAGCACGTGAGCAGGTTGGTGGGGCTCAGGCAGCAGGGGGCATGGACTAAATGGGAGAGCACCCAAAAGCGCTAGATCACCTGGACAAACATAATGCCGGCAGACTTCCACCACATTCGATTTATTGTCCAGGTTGTGTAAGATACCCTACCAAGCCCAGCTAAGGTCTGTGTGGGGAAAAAGTCAGACCCCCGCATGTCAGCTCTGTGCAGGAAGGGGATCACTGCAACACCTGCTAAGTAGATGTCCAAAGGCCCCTACAGAAGGTCGCCATCACTGGCGCCATGACCAAGTGCTGAAGGCAGTGGCAGAAACCATATCCTACACTATCAACTCTGGTAAACACCAGCTTGCCCTACAGGAAAACTGCCTTTGTCAAAGCGGGCCAGTAGACAGCAGAGGACAAGTTTAGGTCTCCTCCAAACAGCCCCTGTCTGGAAGCTGCACACCAAGTTGGGGAAGCAGCTGAAATTCCCTGAGCACATCACTCTGGCTAGACAAAATCATCCCCTCAAAGCGAACAAAACAACTGATTATTCTCGAACTCACAGTGCCCTGGGAAGAGCAAATGGAATAAGCAGATTAAAGAAAACACCCAAAGTACCAGTAGCTACTGATGAAGTACTGAGAACGGGTCTGGAAGACCCACGATGAGTCAATAGAGGTTGGCTAAAGATGCTTTGGAGGGCACTCAACCAACTGGGCCTCAAAGGAGTGGCTAAGAAGACGGACAACCAATTGCTGTGCAGAGCTGCAGACAAGGCCACAAGGTGGCTGTGGATAAAGACATCTGGTCTGTGGGCAGTTGCTGCTGGGATCAGGCTGGCAGGCTGGGGTCTGATCAACCTCAGCTGGGTCGTTGGCAGGGGTGTCTGATGTTGAAACACCTAATGCCTCCAGGATGGGTCCCTGACAATATGTTCCAGCACATCCAGAAGATGCATCTTGCACACCTTTTAAACCACTGATTCAATTGCATTTTACCCCAACATAAAAGAGATCACTTTATACCCAAGTAATTTATAAATATTGTGGTTAAACATAAAAAATATGATTAGTGTTGCGTTAAAGTTGGCTTAAGTGGTGCTCCTAAATCTTATGGTGATGCTTCAAAACATGTAGTTATGAGAAGACACATTCATAGTGGTTTGAACTAGGGTTGTCAATCAATACAATTTTTAATAGTGATTAATCCAAAGATTATTAGTTAACTTGTGATTGCACAAATCATTTTTTTGAATTTTCTGTCTACCTTAAAATGGATATTTTTGTAAAATTGAAATAATACATTATCCTTGTTTTAACACTAAAACTGCCAGCTTTCTAGCTTTCTATACGATTTCATTGTTCAGGTACAAAAATCTGTTCTTGATGTGTAAAAGTATGTGTTAATATTTCTCCATATTTTGTCTGTGCGTGCCCGTGTGTGGCGTGCAGGGGTGGGGGTACTAAAGTAATCAAGACTAATTGTTTGGAATAATTATTTAATACACTGCAGATTTTGCATGTTTTCCCACTTGCAAACGATGTAAAAGTCTAACTTATATCATAGGTACTCTTAAAACTGTGAGTATTGCTACACTGATCTCCAATGTAGCAATAACTTTGCAGCTGGACCACCTGCAGTGTAAATGAAGGCGGTCCGAGCACTAAGTGGTCAGAACCCGTGTGCATTTTATTTTAATATGTCCAAAATTTCAGAAAATGACAGACCTGTACATTTTCTTATTTACGTAATAAGCTCCTAACCATCCATGAGACCACCTCAGCTGTTCTAGTGTTAAACAAATGCCCTGAAAGTTTAGCCCAACAAGCAATAACTAATGTTGATCTGAGTGATTCTAACACAATATA
Source organism: Xenentodon cancila (assembly GCA_014839995.1). Taxonomy (NCBI): domain Eukaryota; kingdom Metazoa; phylum Chordata; class Actinopteri; order Beloniformes; family Belonidae; genus Xenentodon; species Xenentodon cancila. The sequence continues at coordinate 10,186,668 of CM026204.1, read as the reverse complement.
ATGGTCAAACATTTCCCTCTTTTCAAGCAGTTTTTAAATCAACATGTTTACAGCCTGGTAAAAAATAAAATAAAAATGCTTTGCTTTGTATTGATTGATTTCACATCCTCAACATTGTGAGGGGAGTTATGTTTTCGTACCAACACAGCTAAAAAATAAAGCAATTTCTTTTCTAATATGAGGCAGATCCTTTTGATTGGCTGAGCCCATAGCTAGCCATGACAACTTTCTCATTTGTCATCGTCATAATGCGAAGTCAAGGAAGTAACTGGCAGTTTATACTAATCCAGCGTCTTTCACCCCCAAAACAACTTCTGAAACCAGATATTCTGCTGTTACCATCCGCCAGCAGCTCTGCCTCTGCAGTCTTTTTGACATGGATCAGCTGAAGGCGCTGGTAGCAACAGCAAACTTTGATTGACACGCGGTGGGTGTGTTCCTGTCAGCTTCGAGGTCAACATGGCGGAACGTCATACGAGGAAAAAGTTGTTTTTTTTTTTTTTTTTTGTATTTTACAGTCATTGGAAGAAAAAAAAGGGCTTCAAATCCACTCTTCAGAAAATCACCTGTCTGATGCTTAATGTGTTGTACTTTATAGTCAATATCAGCTGCATTGCTTCTTGTTTCTCCAAAACTACTGGTTAGGGTGAGGGTCATATTTCTTGAAACGTCCGTACATTAATCTTCTGGGAAAATATCAAAAGAAAAAAACAAAAAAAAAAAAAAAAAAAAAATTGCGGCATTAAAAACTATTTGCATTAATGGATTATTAATGTATGAACTTTGGAACAAATGCTATACCTGAAAAGTTTAAAATGATGAAAAAGATTTTCATCTCCCATCAGAATTCCTTTCTGATTCTACAGAGTGCTGTGACTGTTACCTATTATAAGCATTTTACAAATTCACTCAAAAAACATAATAAAAAAAGAGAAGGATAATACACTATATTGCCAAACATATTTGCTCACCCATCCAAATAATCGGAATCGGGTATTCCAATCACTTCCATGACAACAGTGTATAAAATCAAGCACCTCGGCATGCAGGCTGTTTATACAACTATTTGTGAAGGAATGGGTCGCTCTCAGGAGCTCAGTGAATTCCAGCGTGGAACTGTGATAAGATGTCACCTGTGCAACAAATCCAGTCATGAAATTTCCTCGCTCCTAAATATTCCACACTGAACTATCAGCTGTATTACAACATGGAAGTGTTTGGGAACGACCGCAACTAAGCCACCAAGCCACGTAAACTGACGGAGCGGGGTCAGTGAATGCTGAGGCGCATGTTGCAAAGAGGTCGCCAACTTTCTCCAGAGTCAATCGCTACAGACCTACAAACTTCCATGGTTTCCATGGCTGAGCAACTGCATCCAAGCCAAACATCACCAAGTGCAATCTTAGTGTCGGATGCAGTGGTGTAAAGCAGGCCGCCACTGGACACTAGAGCAGTGGAGATACCTTCTCTGGAGTGACGTATCACTCTTTTCCATCTGGGAATCTGTTGGACGAGTCTGAGTTTGGTGGTTGCCAGGACAACGGTACTTGTCTGATTGCATTGTGACAAGTGTAAAGTTTGGTGGAGGAGGGATTATGGTGTGGGGTTGTTTTTTAGGAGCTGGGCTTGGCCCCTTAGTTCCAGTGAAAGGAACTCCGAATGCTTCAGCATACCAAGACATTTTGGACAATTCCATGCTCCCAACTTTGTGGGAACAGTTTGGAGCTGGCCCCTTCCTCTTCCAACATGACTGTGCACCAGTGCACAAAGCAGGTCCATAAACGCCTGGATGACAGAGTCTGGTGTGGATGAACTTGACTGGTCTGCACAGAGTCCTGAGCTCAACCCAATAGAAAACCTTTGGAATGAATTAGAGTGGAGACTGAGAGCCGGACCTTCTCGTCCAACATCAGTGTGACCTCACAAATGTTCTTCTGGAAGAATGGTTAAAGATTCCTATAAACACACTCTCACACACTAAATCTTGTGAACAGCGTTCCCAGAGGAGTTGAAGCTGTTATAGCTGCAAAGGGTGGACCAACATCACATTGAGCCCCATGGATTAAGAATGGGATGTCACTTAAGTTCATATGCAAGTCAAGGCAGGTGAGTGAATACTTTTGCCCATATAGTGTATCTTCTAAATTGGATGCTCACTAGTTTACCACTTCATATTTATGTTCACACCTGAGGAGCTCCCTCTGTCACAGCCTGTCTTCTCTCCCTGAGCTGTCGATGGAGCAGGGCCTCTACACCATACCGGCGACGATATCGACGCAGAGCTTTGAGTTTCTTTAGGTTCTCTCTCTCCTTCACGGACAAACCCTCAGGCCCAGTCAGCAGACTGCTTCCTGACATTGACAAACAAAAATACAAATGATTAGACAGAGCTGCAAAGAAGGGTCCTTTCAATTTATTTTGGCTTCTTCTTTACCAAGAGATTCATGTTCCACTTTGCGATTATGTAGATATCTCCGTTTTTTCTCCTTGAGCAGGTGTTGCAGGTGTTTGAACTGGTCAATGTAGAGGGACTGGAGTCTGATGAGTTTCTCTCGAGTTATCAATGCCACTTCTTCTGCTGTATAAATCCCTGCATGTCTGCAAATGTACATACACAAGAAGAAAAATAGATTCATTTATAAACAGTGTAATATGTCATTTAGGCCCAATGTCTTGGTATATAATCTTTTACAATCAGTATAATATAAATCAAAATATTTTAGAAAGTTGTAGTAAAAAGAAATTACACATGGGTTTGTTCACACCTGTAACATTAAAACTATTTTTTTCTGCCCAAAATCTTAAAACAGCTTCCCCATTTCCACACAGCATACCTCTACCTCCACCTCTCTCCCTGCATTGTAGTAAACAAACCTGATAAGAGCGGATTTATCAAAATGAAGAGAAGCTATCCATCTGGCAGTAAGAAATGAAAAAAGAAAAAAAGTGTGCAGATAACACATAAGCTAATTAGATCAGACCAGCTCAGTCTGTCCTGTTGGCATCGGCAATCAATCTGTTTACTTAGGTAACAGGCTGAACATAAAATAACTAACTTAGACAAAACTCGCTCGTCAGCTGTCGAATCAAAGCTGTGTCCACTTAAACTTAACTGTCAAGCTAAGAAAAACCTAAGTTATAGAATTTATTAGATAGATAGATAGATAGATAGATAGATAGATAGATAGATAGATAGATAGATAGATAGATAGATAGATAGATAGATAGATAGATGAGGTTTTTGAAAAATTTATTAATAGCAATGTTGAATATTGTTACACAGTAAAAAGAAAAACCTGATACACTGAACATAATTACACTGACAGCAAAGAATACTGTTACACAATAAAATTCAAACACTGTAAAAATGTTTGTCGTTTTATTTAAAAGAGGCTGTAGTTTGTTTGATTTAAGTTTACTTTTATCTGTTCAATTGTTCAAAAAACGTTGGTGAGGTGTGAAATGGACTACACTGGAGTTTGAAAACAAAATAGGTATGTGCCTGGTTGGGATGGGTGCAAAAGACTTTCTTATAAACCAAAGGGTGGCCCACCAGAAAACGTTTGGGAACCACTGCCTTATAGTGAGACCACCAATCTGTTGTACTTCAAAGCAACAATCATATAACAGGAAACTAGGAAGCTAGTAAAAAAAAAACATTACTTTAACGCTGCTGTAGGTCTTGGTTTCTCCAACAACGGTTCTTTGTCATTAATCCTATGGTGTTAAATCACCAGTTTTAACAATTTATTGAACCTCTCCCCTACACTGTAAACACAGCTCTAACATGTCTAAAGTAAAGTCAGAGATATATTTTTTAATATGTAAAATTGACTGAAAATGATTCATATTTTATTGTAAATAATAAAATGGTAACAATAAATTGCAGATTGTCAAATGATCTTACTTTAGAGGATCCTCATGATCACTGTCAACACTGTCAGGCTCGCTGTCAGGATCTCCTCTCCATGTCTGGTCAAGAACTATGGGTCCCTCTTCTTCCTCACTTAGGCTGTCCTCATCTGCCATTAAGAGGAGTACTTTTCGTTAATTTAACAAACATTCAGATACACACACAATATATATAGTGATTAGCAAAAACATTATGGCCACCTGCTTAATTTTGACTTGGTCATCCCTGTGCTCCCAAGACAGCTCTGATCAGTCATGGTCTAGACAAAGCACAACTGAAGGTGTCCTGAAATGTCTGATAATGGGATTTTAGCAACAGATAATTTAGGACCTGCGTGGTATGGGGTCTTTACGGCTTGGGGTTGCTTCTGGGGAGTTTAGAGACCAAATGAATACCTCAGACTCTGTTGTGCTCTGTGCGCACTCACTAAAATACTTTTTGATGGCTCCACTACTGACCTGCTGGGGGAGGCAGCTACTGTGGGGAATGATGTTGCCATGTTGAGGGGTACAGTTGGTCTGCAACATTTGTTAGGTAGTTGACTCCAAAGTGATGTTCAGGTGAAAGCCAGGAAACAGGTTTTAAGAGCAGGAAATTGCATTGTTACGGGATGAGCAGTGTTTACTCGAACTACTCATCAGTGGTTATATTATGGCTGATTGGTGTATATTTCCACACGCATGTAGCAACACTCTTGACATAGAAAAATGTACATTTGACTAAATTTACTTAATGCCACTTTCACACTACATGGTTTAAAGCCTGATTTTCCAGTCACTGAGATCAAGAACTGGTCAGGTGGCTGATAGTGGTTGTTGAAGGCGCTCGCCAATGATTGAGAGCCATTTCTGACAGAACTTTCATATTCCAAATATCTAAAGCAACTTTCCATTGGGTGACTGAGTTGCTGTGAGATTGTGCAGTGTGAGACACTACATCACTGATAACTTATGAAGCATGAACAAAACAATGGATTACAAGGCAGCAAGTTGTCCAACTCTGAAAATGGTGTAGTCTGAAAGCAGCCTGAGTCTCTGCATTTGCACACAACAAACTCCAATCAAAGCTTCTTACCTAGAATACGGCTAGCTTCAGAGTGTCCAACATCCAGACTGTGTGTCTCTGCACGATTGTAGCTGCTAAGCTGAGATAACAGAGCCTCCGGAGACGGACTCGATGAAGCCTTTCTTATCTGGGCTCGGAGAGCCACTGTATTCCTGCGAGCATGCTCTGCACAAAACGTTACTCTACAAAACAAATATTGGAAAAAAAGATGTTAGGAACAATCTTAATCAGGATGTTTATTAGGGTTTTTAAAATCCCAAGATCAAACACATACGTAAAAAAAACATAGTAAACACAGTTTATGTTTCAATTGTTTCCAGCTTAAAATTTGTTTAAAAAAAAATTGACTTTCAACACACCCATCTTTCTTTTCCGCCTTTGGAGCAGCACTGGGGCAACGCTTGCCATTCTTGGCAGAGACGTAGCTACACTGCTTATATGGTGCGTTCTTGTCCTCCAGAATGTGTTTGATACAGAACTCCAGGCCTTCCAAGCGTGGCTGAGAACATGGTCGCTGGGTGAAGGAGCAGGCCTGAGGCTCCTGGGGCCGGGGAGTCTGGGTCACCCGGTTACGACTTGAGGGCAAAACGTGTATTCGTATTCTGTTCATTTCAAGTCTGAGAGCAAGAGAGATTTGTTAATCATGTAACAGATGTCCAGTTATTTTCTATATTTAATTTTCAATGAAGAAAACAATGGTACATTTGGCCCAAGGGAAATATGGATAACTACCTCAAGTTTCCAGAAACACTGTCGGCGTTTTAACAAACTTCATTTTTCTATCAAGCTTTGCACTGAAGAAGTTATATAGTTAATTAGCTCAAATACTGTCAGTATTCAATACGATGGCAAGCTGATATAAAAAAGTGAAAATGTTTTGTCACTTATTTTACTGGTCTCAAACATCCTTTCCATGACAAGTTCCTACCTCATATCATGATTTACTTTGTCATTTGTGAATTCCTTGTGTTTGTCCCTCATCACCTTCAGAAACAATGCAATGTATAGTCTTGCCCACATCTGCGATGCTTTGCCCTCAAATAATACTGAACAGTAGACTTATGCTTTTCCATGTACATCTTTTTTAACATATCTACAATATTATTTTAGTGAATTATTATTATTAGAGCTGTATTTTCTCTTTTTATTTTATTATTATCCAAAAAACCACAACAAACTTTGAATAGCAGCTCTCATGACAGTGCAAAAGACATACATATTTAAAAAAAAAAAAAAAAGACTGTACACTTCACTGAGAAAAATCTAAATAAGAATCGTCCTTTAATAGCATAAAAAATTGGAGTTTTAAGTTGTGTTTACAAACAACAAACTCAATCCATCAGAAACACTTAGCCCTCCACCCCCACACCCCAAAAGGTTCTGTATAATCTTCAAAGTAATATGTTCCTATCAGGACGTTTCTGGGGTCAAACTTCTCCTATTAAACTCTTTAGTTCCTCCAATTAAAAATGAGTGGGGGCCAAGAACAGGACCACATTAAAAGACACCAATTACTAGAAAAGACTCAAGTTGCAGAATTTCTCTCATGTCTATTGGTTTGACGATATATTGCTTACTATGCTCAAAATACTGGCTGTTGCAGGACTGGCATATTCTCAAAATTGTGTTTTGTGTGTAAATATTCAGAAAACAAAACTACTGCAGGAGACATTTAAAGCCAAAATGTATGTGTATAGACCAGATACGAGTCTCTAATCCCAAACTGCACCTAAAGGTCTTGTTAACGTTTATTCCAGTACACTGGCTGTCTATATATATATATATATATATATATATATATATATATATATATATATATATATATATATATATATATATATATATATAAATATATATAAATATATATATAAAGAACATATACTAGAACCAGCTTTAAATACAACATCAAAAACTAATTTAAAAGCACCGTGTTTTCAGACCAGCGTAAACACTTAGTACCAAGACCGTTAAGGTATTCACCAGTCCGAGTGTTAAAGTTGGGGCACATGTGAGGTAGCCTCTCGGTTTATCACCAATACGGCAAAAAGACATTGCGACCCCTGTAAAGACAAGTGTAAATATATCGTAACTATACCAATGCCAGAGTTTATACACATGCACGTGCACCTTTTTTTTGTTAAATATACAACTACAGGAACGAAACGTCGCCAGCCTCAGTAAACTCCGGCCACGCGCTGAAACGCGCTTTAACCCGCCTCTTTACTGCGTCACGCCTGCGGTGGAGAAGTCGCCATCTTTGTTTAGCCGGGTACAACATTAACTAACCGTTAATTTTGTTTACCAGCTGATAAGAAGGGGGGTTTTGCTAACCGATAACAACAAACACTTTATCTTGGTGTAGTCGAATTTCCTCAACCCCTGGAACTCAGCAGATGCGTGTGTTTTCGGTGTGAGACGTCCTACCTCTCTCTCAGCCTTCTGAATCACAACAAGGTGACGCCTCTCATCGCCCGTTTACTACCTCAGCGTGGAACAACAGCTAACCCCACCCACACAAACCTCTGATTGGCCAGGACGATATGTTTCCGGGACGTTTATTTGCCAACCCAGCTGCTCTTCTAAGCGACATCGACTCTAGACGCGCCTATGAGCCATTAAAAAGGCAATAGGGAGAAAAACTATTATGCACTAACTACTTTCTTAAAATATTTAATGACTTTCAGAATAAATCAACCACATCATATCAAAAAAGAACACCGCTGACATATGTTTTAAAATTAAAACAAAAAGCAAAGTGTTTTATTTCCAGACCTGAGTGTCTATGAAAACACCAAGACACAGAATCATGTTTATTTTCTTTTGCATTGTTTGGTTGCATGAGTGTCTTCCGTTTTTCTTTTAAATATATATTAGATATATCTATATGCATGGTTTCACTATGAAATGCATTTTATGTTTAAAAGTTTCTCACAATATGTTAATATCCAAGTTGAAAGAGTTGCTTAGTTCAAATAACATACATTTTATAAATGATATTTTGGAAATCCACCATTACACATTTAACACTTTTTTCAGTTGCGCTGTAGGCAAAACCTCCTAATAAAAACATTTAGTGCATTCACCATTTACCAGTTACAACCAAGTATTGAACAATTAAAAACCTATGCTGCCTGAGCAATTAATTTTTCTTTTCCAGCATATTTTCTATAAATCAAGGGAACATATTTCACAATTGTATGGCTGACTTGTTGTACTGCATTACTGTAAACTGCCAAAATCAAACAAGTTTTTGATGAAAAACCAAAAGAAATCAGGTTAAAAGCTGCAATACTACATGATCAAACCCATATAAATCTTGATTTAAATTAAATGTAAAGGTGATACCCATTCTATTGCCAGTAGATAAAACTTCTTTCCCTATTTTACCAAAACAGGAAATTTAAACAGTTATTGGACTTCATTTACAATATCCTCTTACAGAGGTATTTTAATAGCTTGCTAGCCATCTATAAGTTTTCACAGGCACAGAACACATGCAGGGATTTTTGAGGAAGAGGAGACTGCAAATGTGAGTATGAAATCATTTTGAAGGTATGGAGCCAAGAAACAATTCTAACATGATTAAATGAGGATAGTTTTAAAATGATCATTTATGGATGTAAACCCACCCCTCCAAAAAAAGGAAAAAAAGTGTTCATATGTCCACAATAATTAACAAGTTACAGTTCTCTAAAGAAAATTAAAACAATTCATCTTCAATTTGACCATATTAGAGATGTTTAAACTCATGAACAAACATATTTGATGAAGTTAGTGTAGTCATCAAAAAACTGAATATGAATATTTTACAACCATTTAAAACAATGACTGTAACACTCAGTCTAAAAAGTACAACTTTTCTTACTCTTGTTTTTTTTATCAATTTTCTGTTACAAAACGTAAAAAATATCTTGTTTAAACATTTTGCAGTCTTTGTACAAGTTAAACCAAATACATAAAAAAAAAACATAGGTATGGGGTTACGCTTTTTTCCTTTGATAATATGGCTTAAAAAAAAAAAAACAAACAAAAAAAACACACCCAAAATTTAAAAGGAAGCTTAGATGTGGCTTTTGAGTCAGGCAGTCCCAAACACACCAGTACAGTCTTGAAGAAATTCTCCCTATGCTCTTCCATAATTGAAGGGAACCTTAAAAAGGCCGTAGAGGGACCATGTAATTTTAAAAAATACTCAATAAATAACAACTATAAAAACATTACAATCAGACAAGTAGAGGGCCCAACACGTATGTGTGTATGATTTAAAGATACTTAAAAAAAACAGCTCCTATCCTCACATTTCAGTAGAATGGAGAGGAAAGGAAACTAAATATCTACACTTCCCTTTAACCATTTGCTTTTCCTTACATTTTGCAAATATTTCAAATTTTCTTATTGCCCCACAAGTAAAAAGGAAAAACAAAAAGGAAAAAAAAAAAAAAAACTAATCACACAAGTACATTTCTTTGCTGTCACCCTGAAGCCTATAAAAACGATGGGTGAATAGAAAACACTATACAATACTTTATGTAACAACATGGATTGACTGTGATGTCAAATACAATGTACACAACATAGTCCCTGACTAGGAGGTCATTTCGGTAACGGAGGAAGTGGGGGAGGTGGTTCTGAAGGCAGTGGTGGGGGCCTCGGGTTGTTCCCTCTGGAGCCACCAGTAAACCGATAGTCCCCATATTGAGATCTGTATTCAAACATGGACGGCTGGGATGGCTGGACCCCCTGTGCACTCAGCAGTGAGTTTAGCATTTCAAACGTGTCCTGGTATTCATTTGATTGGGCTCCACCTGCTACACTATGGCCATTAGTGTCCGTCTTGTCACTTTTTGAGTATGAATAGGTCCCTTGGTGGTGGGGAATGCCCAGGGAAGGGAGAAGGTCAGGACCGTGACCCTGAGTTTGACCAGAGGAGGAAGACAGGGACAGTAGCTGGTAGGGGTTCCTAGAGGACTTGCTGATTTTAGGGTGAGAACCTGCTGTGGGATCTTGGGAGTGTGTCCTCTTTCGTGAGGTGGAGGATGAAGAGCTTGTTCTGGAGGAGTCACTTGAGACTTTTTTGCTGCTTCCTAGCACCCCACTGGAACTAGATGAATGTTTGTGTGAGGAGGAAAGTGAAGCACTGCCAGAGGATGAATGTTGGTGGTGGTGGTGGTAATAGTGGTGATGATGGTTAGACCGCTCTCTGTGCTTGTCTCTGCTCTTGCCTTCCTCTCCTGAACTGCCTCTTTGCTTCTCAGGTACTCGTATTCTGACTTTGATGTCCGGATCTTGACCTCGTGCGTTGCCACTGTGTCCACTACTGCCTCCTCCCCCAGCAAGTGGAAAGCGCACTTTTATAGGTCTGTCATGTCTCTCCTTTTCCAAGGGAATTTTTATAATAATGGGTGATGGGTTGGACATATCAGAGGACGAGGAGCCAGTCTGCTGGTGGTGATGATGCTGCTGCTGCTTCTCCTTCCTCTGCTGCTGACCAATGAGAGCCTGAGCTGCATTGGCGTATTCCCTCTTTACACTGGCCTCCATGTTCTCAAGCTTCCTCTTCTGGGCTGCCAGGACATCAGCATTCTTGGCACGATACTCACTCAGTGATACCTTGGCTGGGGCATGGACCTCATGGTTTGCCTGCTGCTGCTCTGCTCCAGACTGACCTTTGCCACTCCAAGTCTGAGCATTACCGGATGCACCCCTGTCCTTGTCACCCACAGATGAGGAGGAGGAGGAAGTGGAAGGTGGAGCCGAAAGGCTCATTAGGCCCGCCACAGTACTTTCAGATGAGGCCATGGAGATCATGCTGATCATCGTGTCCCTCTGGTCACCATCGTCCTGCACTTTTGACTTGACTTTTGGTGTCTGACCTCCAGCCTGGAAGCCACAAAGACATTCAGTTAGCCACTAAAGACCTTCGAAGTAAACTTGTACAAATATGAAAATAAAATCCACACAATGAAGACAAGGGTATTACCAAAACAAAATACACACACACACACAACTGTACCTTCCAATTTCTAATACGTTTCAGTCGACTGGGCGTTTTCTCCAGAATCTGAAGGAACTCGTGTGTGAGCTCTGCAGAAGTTTAAAAGGAAATTTTATGAATCTTAGCAAATGTATTGTATTATAATAATTTCTAACTAGTGTATGAATTTTGACAGTTTCAGCATTTTCCCTTTCATTGCAATCAATAGAAATTTCCTAATTCACATAACATACCGTCCAAGAGCTCGAGAGTAACTGTGGGATCAACGTACTCCCACCAGTGTTTCCCATCTGTGGACACGGGGATTTCCCAGTTGGACCATTTGCAGGCAAGATGGATGCACACACAGGCCACAACAGGAGGACTATACTGCAGGCAGAATGTGGTCAAGTGCAGACTACGAGGCACGGTATGCCCAGGAAGCAGAAAAGTTAAGAGCAGGGAGAGAGAGAAGAGAACAGATATTCAGTATTTTGACTTCTTAGAGGTTTTACAAAAAAGAAAAGAAAATCTTTTGAAAAAAATGCAACAATTGCAGAAATAGTTGATAACAGAGACCCTAAACCCTTATAAAAAAAAAAAAAAAAAAAAAGAATAAGCAATAACCAATGTATTCCTCTCAACTGTGAGTGTACCTGTTGGTGGCCATAAAGTACGACGTCTGGGCAAGATCCTTACTGGCTGGAATAACAGAACAAAGAAACCCAAAGAAATCCATTTAAAACCTGAAAGTTGACTAAAGTCCAAAAACCAAAATCACAGCTGAGCTAGCCATTCAAATTCTGTTCCTTTTCAATACAAAGAATTAGTGTGGTTCCTCTGGATTCAACAGTACCAACGGGCGCAAAAAAAAAAAAAAAGCATCTGGACACCATTAGATAGGATACAGCCATACAACACAAGTAGCCATGTCGGTTGTTTGGAATATTGGTTTTGGCACTCTTAAGAGTTGTCACATAAAGCACACCCCAGCCCTGTTGTGACTGGTTTGCATTATATACCAATGGCTACAAATGGCAGGGGTAACGGACCCATTTCAAAAGAGGAAGTTTTCAAAAAGTGAATGGTATGGCTAGCCAGATGACTAAAATAATGCTTAAACACTGGAATTTTTCTTCTCAAGATTAAAAGACTTGATGCTTACCTCTGACAAGCTGAGTGCATTTGACAACATGAGTGTGAGGATGATCAATTGTGATTTCAAAAGCTGCAAAAAAAAAAAAAAGAAAAAAAAAAGGGAAACAAAAAGGGGAGAAAAAGAATGTGGCATTTAGTATTGGTAAAAATATATTTATACATTTCATCAAGTCCAGTGCCCAAGGACAGTCTAACATAAGCAAAGTCCCTAAAATCCAGAAAAACGAATATTATTCAACCAAAACAAAAGAGTGGAGTCAGAGCACTGTCAGATATACCATTTCATGGGATAACACCTCTGACAAGATGATAGCATTAAAAACTGAACTCAATAACCAGGAATGGCAAATCATCAAAAAGTTAGTTTTCTTGCTCATATTGTTCACCAAAGTTGTAAAATAAACTGTCTTAAACTATGTAGAAAAAGGGATGGGGATTTTTTTTTAAAAAGTTAAGTAGGTTAAAGAAATAATTTTTTTTTTGTTTAGGCTCTAAAAGCAGCAAAGTGCTTCTAATATAAATTATGTCACTTTCCAGTGCTGCTTACTACATTTCAAGCTTCTATTAAAAATAAATGCAACAGCTTAGCTTTACTAACACTTGTTTTTGGAGGGAAATGAAGGGACCCAGTTCTTCCTTCCAAACTTACCCAGGGTCTGGAGAATTATGCTCTCAAGAATGACCAGGTCTTGGGCTTGTTGCAGGTAAGCCTGAGGTTGAGAGGACAGGCATGTTACTGACTGGGAGCCCTCTGACTGTTAAACAAACGTAACTGAACACATGGTGTCAACTTGAAAACGTGTGCCCATTCACCTGAAAGGCCTTTCAAGTACATATAAAACTTTCTCAAACATCTTAGTTTTGTCTTTCCAGAAGACATGACATCACCTGCATGACTGGAACCCACACAAACAAGACGCTCTCAAACTCTCTCAACCCACATATCACACTATCTCAAAGCTAAACATCCAGGCAGGTATTTGTTCAAAGATTCCATCAAATATGGAAAAAAGAAAGATTTAAGAAAAGAATGTGACAAAATTAAAGCATCATAAAAAGCCCACTGAAGCCGCCATGCCCAAACAGTTCCACTTTTACCCCTTTTTTCTTTCCCACAAAGTTCCGCAGCAGTTTTCACACATGCTTTCTCATTTGACATTCGCAGGTAGGATTCATTTATGCCCAACACTTACATCACTTCGCACATCTGGTGAGGGATCCTGAGGATTGAGACATGCATGGGCGACCTTGATGACATGTTCCAACTTTCGGGGCTGCTCCTCAACCTTCGCAGCGAGAAACAGAGCGGCAGGAGAAATAACCTGAGGAAAAGGAAAAGTACACGAGTTCATAAACTTATTTAATTACAGCCATAAAAGGGACAGCGCGTGGGCATGAAAAACACTTACATTTCTGTGGAACCTGGTGAAAGACTGGACCATGTAGAACCGGTGCATGTACACAATGGCAGTGTTGATGGTTAGTTGAGATCTAGCAACCAGCACTTAAGGACAACAGGGTGAATATACTGAAAATAACTGTTATATAACCAGTAAGACGAACTTGGCTAATGACAATATATCCACACCATATTGTATTGTTTTCACTTCTGTGGAAAAACAAGACTTGTTACTCAACCCTGACATGAGCCGGAAGAAAAAAGTATTTACGGAACAGCTTAAACGGCTGGATTTAAATATAACTAAAACAGTCTGAAACAAGCCACCCGGGACGCCATCACACACACGCACACAAACACGTCTTCCCTCGGGGTAAAATAAAATAAAAAAAAATGATAAAACGAGTCCCACTCCACTTGTTCTTGCTGCACATTTACAGTAACAGACAAAGCTGACGCCGCCGCTGTGGAGGTCCGTCGGCCACACGGGCCTTCTTGGCCCCGCTCACGCTGCTACGCCGCCGTTGGACGCTGTTGTCAAATCCCGTCTGCACAACGGCCACCGACGGCTGGACGAAACGGACGAGACGCGTAAAAACAAACAAGGACGCGACGACAAGTACCGGTCCAGTTCGGCGTCGAGCCGGCTTCACGAGGAGCGAAGCTTCGCTGGCTAACGGGCTAACGCTGCTACGTGCGTCGCACCACGACAAAAGATACACATTGAGCCGCTGTCCCATGTCCTGGAGCAGGTTCGCCGCCTGTTGTCTGTAGGACAGCTCTTTGTCGGGATCAAGTCCAGCTCTCCGAGATGGGCTGTTCTCGATCTGCTGCCGCGTGTAATACCATTTGTTATTACAGACTGCAGAAAGAGAACGAAACGAAGCCGCCATCACTGAGAAGGACAAGAGTTTAAAATTTCTGCGCGTCACAGGAACATACGTCACGGCGAGCGGCGAAGCGGGTGTTGTTCCACTGGTGACCGATAGGTGTCCTCTCAGCGTTCAACCTGGACTGGACCTGGAAGATTGGTCCAGTTACAACAAAAATCCAGGAGTTCTATGTTGCTCTAGCAGGTGGGAACTCGAAACTGACTGCCTGTCCAAATAAGAAAAAAAAAACATGTTTTGTTGGAGCACATTTAGTGGTGAAAATGGGGCAATGTGCATTATCAAATTTATTCCTGATCATTTTTCACCAAGACTGATGATGGGAAATATAACCTCTGGACACCGTGTTAGCCAGGCCACGTGTGAATCAACTCTAATTCTGGTTAAGCTGGAAGCAATATGGAATTAGGTTCCAGTTAGAGCATCAGGCTCCGGTGAAGGGATGTCTTTAAGTCTTGATTTATCATCATACAGATGCAACAAGCAGCATGTGAACATGTGTGTGTGTAGTCTGCAAACAAAATACACATCAAGCCAAATTAAACTATGAATAGGATCAAACAATCAAATTGCAGATAATTTACATTATATTCAAATGAAATATAAATGACTGTGGCAGTAATGTAACTTCTCTAATCCTAGCAGTTCTTGATGTTACTCCTGTAACAGCAGAGCAGCTGCTGATTAAACAGCTGGCTGCATGACAACATCCCACTAACAAGATGGTAATTATCTGCTTACAAGCTTAACAAAGGGCATTAAATCCACACGTATTATTAATTTAACTTGAATGACAGAGAACATTGGATTAAAGCTCTGTACTCACACTTTTCATAAACGCACAGTTTTCTCTCCAATCCTGGTCCTCAGGAGCTTCTGTCCTGCATGTTTTAGATGTAAACTACACTGATTCTCATTTATGGTCATCATCAGCTTGTCATCAGACAACTCTGTTAATGACACGGCCATGTCTATCAGAGTTCTGTTAAACCAGGGAAACGGCTACAGCACGCAGGACAGTAGCTCTCAAGGACCAGGACTGGGGACCCCGGCTCTAAACTATGCCGACACAGAGGAATGCAAAATGAGCATGTGGCTGCAGTTCACGTGTCCACCACACGGCGTCACTGTCAGATACTTCTAAACAGATGTCTTGTGCTCCCTGAATCACTCCTTCACAGTTTGAACTTGAACCCAATGAATGTTGGAATTGTCATTTTGAAGAAAAAATATCTATTGATGTAAAAACCGGATCAGTCATTCTCTTTCTTCTCCTTCTTTTGGTTGCTTCCTTCACGGGTCGCCACAGCAAGTCACCCATCTCCATCTAACCCTATCGTCTGCGTCCTCTTCTCTCACACAAAACAAATCACGTCCTCCTTCACTGCATCCATATATATCATCTTTGGTCTTCCTCTAGGCCTCCTGCCTGGCAGTTCACATCTTAACATCCTTCTCTGTACATGTCCAAACCATCTCAGTCTGGCCTCTCTTGACTTAATCTCCAAAACATCTAACATGTGCCGTCCCTCTGATGTACTCACTCCTGAACCTACCAATCCTCGTCACGGCCAAAGAGAACCTCAACATTTTCATTTCTGCTTACCTTCAGCTCTGCCTCCATTCCCTTCCTCAGTCCCTCTGTCTCCAAACCCTCCAACATCACCGTTCTCACCACTGTCCTGCAGAACTTCACTTTCATTCTTGCCGATACCCTTTTGTCACACATCACTCCTGATAATTTCCTCCACCCGTTCCAACCTGCATGCGCATGCTTCTTGACCTCTTTTCCACACTCTCCGTAAAAACCTCGTCAGTCATTATATTCAAGCAATGAGCTGACCTTGTTTTTTGGGACATGTAGTTGCTCAACTGTGACTTGATGGACGGTAACAAATACAAGACTGCTCTTGTTTGTATGGTAGGTACTGGGTATCAATCTGAGGCAGGGTAAATCTGGATTTATCAGACCATACCATTCTCTTCCCCTGCTCCAAATTCCAGTCTTTATGCTCCCTAGGTACATTTTTTTCCCTTTCACTGCCCACATACTGTCCCTTTTCCAGCAGTAAGCACATATGTACATGAACTCATGAACTCACCTAAGAACCAAACAATTTCATAAGTGACACTATTCAAATGCTTTGATTAGACTTCTTTATTCTAATCAATCTTTATTCTAATCGATTCATGACTATCCCTCCAAATGTGAGTAATGCCGTAGACAGTTTTTTACCCAATTTTCAGCAATCTCAAGTGTTTTCTTTGCTTGACAGATGTACAATTCACCATTCTGCAACAGTTCACACCTTTTCCTCAGGAGGATTTATCTTCCAGCACGGCTGTTTAAATAAATGAGAGGTTACTAACTGCATCAGTAGGGGTTGGCGTGTTACCAGATGAAACATGAATCACAACAGTGGTTTTTTCCAGTGGTAGGGTGGGATCTTAGTTATTTGTTTAGTTAAATACAGGTTGAAAGGACGAGGCAGTTTGTGACAGAGATGCCAAATCTAAGATATCAGAACAAATGACATTGTATCAATTTTAAGGCCTTTCATTTACATCATTAAGGGCATTTCAAGTCTCAGGTAAAGTAATCAGTCTCTGCATACTGACCATACTGTAATTTTAATTTGGGCAACTTTGAAAAGCTTAGTTGCTGCCACCAGCCATTTCTTCACACTGCTACATTTTATTGAGACTGTCAATCAAATATAATATAATTCCCTTCTGCAATCACGCTTTTCTCTGCAAAATATTTGGACCTTTATAAGTATTATCTACTTTTCACATGTGCAATCTCACAAATCTTGTTTCAAATTTTTATAAAATGTAGATAGGTTCAGATATTTGGGGATTTGCACAAACACCCAGTGTTTTCTATGTCCAACATAAATAAATAGATCTGTAACAGAAATGTTACATCTATAAAACAGCGAACAGGTCGCTGTAGCTCTATCATCCATTAATATTTTGTTTAAAAATGTAACCGTCTCCTACTTTGACATAAAATCTCAATAAGACAGTCAATCTGTGCTGCCAACACAAGTTAGAACATGGAAAATGCACAAAATGTAAGTGAGTAATGGTCCAGGCATACTTTAAGGAAACAACAAGAAAAAACATACTCAATCTAAAATTTAAGCTGGGATGTTTTTGTTGACTTTGCGTCAATGTCATCACTGTTCATCAACATCCAGAAATAAGACATCAAAAAGGCAACTGTCAAAAAATTGAAAATTTTATTTAAAGTCTCAAAATGTTATAAAATGGACAGATTACCGAAGCAGTGTAATAATGGAATTCCTCAAAAGAAAACAAGAAACAAACAGGCAGTCTGATAAATCAAAAGCACAAATAGATACAAACGGTGAATATAAAACAGTGAGCTAAACCACTTAGACCGTATTAAGATGTTTGAATGCCTTGCCGGTTATAAATCAGAAATACGAGGTCTATGAATGTAAGTCATCTAATATTTTCGGCCCTTAAACTGACATAACAGATCATACATCCTTTATCCACCGAACAACATAACATTTCAGTTGTACTATTTACGTTGGTTTTTTTTTTTTTCTCTACATAACTGAAAAGCATTAAACACCTTGTCACAACTATGGCAATCTAGGTAATGTTATATATGTAAAATTGTAGACTGAAACCAAGCTTTAAGTGGAAAAACAAACAAGCAGAAAAAACCCCCCAAAAAAACCAACAGGCTGAGGTCTGCATATTGGCTTAATTAAGGCTTTCTGCAAATGTTTGATGAAA